>PVIW01007208.1:0-13201 GCA_004026585.1 Noctilio leporinus | reverse complement strand
AGCTATGAACATAGGTGTGCATAGGTTCTTATGAATTGGTGTCTAGACTACTATTTTAAATTTGCAATCACTGAGTCAAAACATCTCACTTAGCATGGCCTACTTCTTCCTCAGTCCATTGGTTATTAGGGACATCCATTCCCTTATCAACTACAGGTTTGAGCTGAGGGAAAGTCAATGGTGCAATAATACTTTGACACCACGTTCTAGGCTTCCTGATTTTACAGCTTGTTTGTGAACTTGGAACATTATCATTTTCAACTCTGAGTATACCACTTCTGTCTTAAGATGGATGCTGTTCAGCAACAGACTTGATTGGTATGATGGACAATTCTGACTGCATTTTCACTGATATCTGATAGTCAGGTGTATCCCCACCCCCAGGATGAAGTAGCACTCCAATAGCTGCTTTTGAAGGGGTATAATTCAAATGGCTTAGGTCTGTTGCAGGGCCCTTTCTTGCTTTTAGAAAGACATCTTTGTACATCACTCAGGAAAATATGTTCAATCTATAGCTCCAAATGTGGAACTGCTATTGTCACCTTTCCACTCTAATTTTGACACTCATTGTAATAATTATGCTCCAACTGCTATGCTTCTGAATGTAAACATTAACATGCACCCTCTAATATTTGAGGATCATATATATACACACACACACATATGTATGGGATTCCAGTTCTGTGATAGTATTATCTACTTTCAGCTCACTTGCGGGGAAAACCCAACGCAGAGTTCCTCTGTGATGTTTGTGCTTCTTTCTCTAGCACAGTGCCTCCTGCTTTGATAGACATAGTGTCCTCAGGATACTGGATGGAACAGAGTCAGTTGCTGAGTGTTCCAACCTTACTTAGGATATCCACCTCCTTCTTTGAATCATTTGATTTTTCTCTTTCATTGTTTATCAAAGTACTTCCCTCTTTAAACTTCACTTAGAGTCAGTTATTACGTTCTCCAAGGACCATCCTAGTAATGTGTAGGCACAGTTCCCTGGGGTCCTTACCAGAGTTCTAACCCCTCTAAGAACAAGAGTAAGCCCATATCAATCAACTCTACTCGATATAACTTTATATTTTGCTCCCCACAATCCAGCTTCTCAGAATCCAACTCCAGGTGTACTCTCTGGGTCCTCATTGTATAAAGAGGTTAGTTCCTACACCTCCTGTGAAGTATAGCCCCCACTTTTTTAAGACACCCAGTACTTCATTAGCCAAATTATATAGTCAATTAACCAACCCTAGGTATTATTTTGAGGGGGTAGATCTTGAGTGGGGTACTTATTTTCTTATAAATGCAAAAGCATCTTCCATCAAAAGTTGGGAGGCAGGTACTAGGCTTCAGCAGAAAGTAGTGGGCACTCCTGCCCACCCAGAGAGTTCACAGGGATATGGAAATTTAAGGCTTTCCAGTATCCTCATGAAATTTCTGAAGATATCATTTCTTCCGAATTGGGGATCCAATTTTAGGATAGCCAGCTTGCTGGTGTTGAGAATTCAACCTCCTTTGGAACTCTGCTACCCTTAAGTTCTTAGCCTTACATTCCCTCTCACCACAGGATATGAGACTCTGTATGTTGCTAAGGAGGGCCTTTTACTTTCAGATTTAGCTTCAGTTTCACACCTTCAGCTATTCATATTCTTTCTCCAACACATTAATTGATTCCAGCAATAGCCAACCAATTCCATAGGCCTAGAATAAGGACTTTCTCTGAATTTTTCAAATGACTGTGGGTATTACTCCCATTAATTCAATTACTCTCTTCTACTTCTTTCCCATCAAGATGACTACAGAGGTGGTGTCCACCTACCATTTGTGATGATCTTTTTTTATTGCCTATTAGCCGTTAGATGATAAACCTCAAAAATCTCATTTCCTTGGACTACTCCTGATATCAATTATCTGGGTCAACTTTCTAGGAATTAAACTCTGAGATAGAGATGAATACACATGCTACTCTAGTAATCAACATCTGTTGGAAATTAAAGAAGGTATGATTAGGCAAAAAGAGGAATTAAATTGAACAGTTAGAGCACAGATGTCTCTGTCTACCTTTAAGAAGACCTGAAGCTGGGCTGATCCTTTGGAATTGTCCAACCCTGCAGAAAGACAGCTGAGCCTCTATATTCTTACATATAGAATGTCTCTATAATTCCTGCCATAGAATGCAAGCAGATCAGGGAATACAAGGTGACATTGGATGTGACAGCTCTCTTGAAATGAGGGCAATTTTTGGAAAACTCCTTATTTGGCAGTGGTCATGTGCCAATACTCAGCAATAGAGGATAAGAGCCTGGATAGTGGATCTGGGGGGCCTATCATAGCATCCATCACAGCATTGCAACATTGTTATTTAGGTTATTCATCATATTGTACAATGTACTGTCTCTTTCTTATACACATACACACACATACTGGCCCTGACTATTACCTAAGTACACCATACACCTGACTGAGAGTATCTCAGACCGCATGCTTCCATATCTCAATCCTCTCAACTTCAAAGCATACTCATATTTTACTCTATTTGGTTCCTGATACTTTCTTCTAATGCAATTTCCATGTCACAGTTGTAAAGGCTTAGCTCTATATTATTTTAGATTTTAAGGCTTAGAGAATCTTTGAGTAAGTCTATGAACTATTATATTACAATTTTACAAAGGCATATTTATTAATAATGTTTTATCTCCTTATAATTTCTCATTCCAAAATTAGAAAACTAGTTCATATAGAACTTGGGAAAACATCAAAGTCAAAAACTTAAGGATATTTAGTACATAAAGCATTTTCTTGTATTCATCAGAATTTTGGAGACTTTAAGTGCATATGACTTCAAAGAGTTACAGCAAATTCTTCCTTTTTAAATTAAAGATATTTGCATGAACAGAAGACATTGTTTTTAACAGTTCACAATCTTCTGCTGTTTTTATACTATCTGAAGTCTGTATCATCTTTTAATGTCAACGCAGTTGGTCACCGTAGAAATTTTAATGATGCCACTCACTATTTAAGTTTAGAAATAAACAGCAGGAACAGATGGGCATTTCAAACTGAAGGGCAGAGTTTTAGTGCAAGTGTTTTTGAAAACAAACAAACAAAAATAACAGGTTAAAATTCACATGTGAAAAAGAAAAACTACCTTGTGCAACATTAAGTATTGGAATGTGCCTCCCAAGTTAGCTAAATAGCTAGGTTGGAATCAGGGACCTAAGAGCCGAAAGCAGGAAATGCATTTTCATAGAGCAAATACTGACACAGAATCTTGTCTAAATGGAATTGGAATTGGATCATGGTTGCAATATAGAGATATAAATGCCCAGTAATCCTAGCAGGGATGGCACTAAGGCAGACTGAAGGAATATGTGAACTTAGTCTCAAAGAAGTTGGAGCGGGTATGATGACAGTTTAAAAAAAAAAAGGAGTAATATGTGTAAGGACAGAGAATCAAAGAAGACACATATTTAGGTTTAAATTCACAACAAAAATTGCCTTAAAATGCATTGCTCCATAATTGCTACATCATGTTCTTATAGGAGATATATAGTCATGCCTGCTATTATATTTTATATCAAAAAACCTCACCCTGACATATAATGTTCAAAAATTATTCAAAGTACATTTTAATGTACATGCATACCAGTATATAGGAGATCACACAAAAATCAAACAAGCTAAATCTGCAAAAGAAAAAACTTAAGTCTGCAAAAAAAGAGAAAAAACACTAATTTAAAGTTAGGACAATTTTTTTTTAGTGGTAAAATTAAGACAATTAAGGACTTAGACACATTGATTATTTAAAACTTTATGTTTAAAATATTGAATAGAGATTATGAAAATATAAGGATGCTTTTATCTGGAAGCCTTTATTTTGTTAAATTTCATTTACCTGGCTAGGGAAATTTACTCAATGGTCACTAATATGTAAGTAGAAAAAAATCTACCTTCTAAAGATATACATTAAATAGCCCTGGCTAGTGGCTCAGTGGATAAGGTGCCAGCCTGTGAACCCAAAGGTTGCTGGTTTGATTCCCAGCCAGGGCATATAACCAGGCTGCAAGCAAGGTCTCCAGCCAGGTCTGTAGCTGGAGGCAAGTGAAAGGCAACCATACATTGATGTTTTTTTCTCTCTCTCTGCCTCTCTCCCTTGCCCTCTCTTTGGAAATAATAAAAATTAAAAATTTTAAATAATATTAAAAAAAATAAAGATCTACATTAAATAAATTCAAAGTGGAAATCCCCATGAAAATGCAACACAAAATATACTTGAAAGACTCCTTTACTATCCTACACTGATTTTCACTATTGATCTTTTTAAATTGTGCTGATATACTGTCCTATTAGGTACTTGAGGGCTTCAGGGCTTGTTGTTCCCTGTACTCATCACATTTTGATGAGGAAAATAATGTCCCAGCTCTCAGTGCTTGTGTGGGACTTATCATACTTGCTAGCACTTGCGTGAGCCACAGCACCACTCTGCAAGGGAAAATGCTTCATCACTCATTGCTTGCTTGGTTTTCATTGGCTTCGGCACTTGTCATGAGTCCCGAGATACCACTGTATTTTAAGCATGTTGACTTCTGAGCCTATGAAACAGTTGTCTGGAATAGGAGTCTTCACAGTGGCAGTAAGAAGTGTCCTTTAACCAAACTAGGTGACCATTGTAGCCTTGTTCCTGGTCGCCTGTACGTATTAGCTCTTCTACTTGTTCTTACGTGTGTTTGTTCTGTTTGTGCAAGGAGAGACATGCTCACAGCAACAATGTCACTTGTCAGCCACTGTTCTGTAAGAAATGCTGTTTTTCTCTGAGACATGAACTCAAAATAGTTGGGTATTTTGGACTTACCTCTCCTTCATGATTTCAAAAATGTTTTTGTATTACAAAAATAAAAAGATTTCCAAAGTTTTGTTATAGATGAATACTTACGCACACCCCCCACCCCTCCCAAATTCTTGTGTTGAAACTCCACCACTTAATGTGATGATATTAAGAAGTGGGACCTGTGGTAGATAATTAGAATTAGCTGAGGTTATCACAATTGAGGCCTCATTAACAAGTTTAGAATCCTAAAAAATCAGAAATTGGGCTGGTTCAATTCCCAGCCAGGGCAACATAACCAGGTTGCAAGCCAGATCTCCAGCCAGATCTGTAGCTGGAGACAGCTGAAAGGCAACCATACATTGATGTCTCTCTGCCCCTCTACCTTTCTCCCTTCCCCTCTCTCTGAAAAATAATAAATAAAATCTTTTTAAAAAATTTAAAAACAACAAAAAATCAGAAATTGGAATGAAAACAGTCTTTACCTCTTGATGTATAAAAATCATTTTCTAATGCCTCTTATATGAAATGAAGAGGCTATGGTTACATTAATGATATTTATCTTTTTTCTTGACCATGATCTGATAAAGTAAAATTGAGGGCAGCATACTATCTAAAGAGTGCTTGCTTCACTCTGCTCTGTATCATGTAAGGATATAACAAGAAGACAGCCATTTACAAACTAGGAAGCTGGCTCTTTCCAGACACCCAATCTGCTGGTGTCTTGATCTTGAACTTTTGAGCCTCTAGAAATATGAGAAATATATGTTTATTATTTAAGCCACCCATTCCTTGGTAATATGTTACAGTAGCCAATATAGACTAAGACAGGTTTAGTTTAGATTTTAAAAAATACACTTTTGAAAACAGGAAAAAACAAACTAAAATACCTAATATTATATAGAATCAAATTATAGATTATCATCTATTAACTATCTTTCTCAATATGTATAAATGAAACTTTTATTAATTTAACCCCAGGCAAACTCACTGGCCTGATTCTGGTCTGCAGGCTTTTTTGTCAATTACCTAGTTCAGTGCCATGAACAACTTTTTCCTGTTCATATGACATATGGGACAACACCAATCCATTTGACAAAGTATGGTCTTTACCAAAATTGGCACACATTCACAAAAAATCACTCAAGCCTTATGTATAGATGCTAAAAATTACTCTTTGAACAACGGAAAATGTCTAACAACTAAATTTTTACTGCTTTTAAAATAAAAAAAAAAAATTTAAATCCTTAAGGAGGATTTCTCTTCAATGAGTGCTCTGCACTCCATCTAAACAGAATACCAAAGTCCTCTTTTCTACTTTTATAGCTAGCATAAATAATTTTTGAATCATCTTCACTTCTAAAAAGAAAAGACAAAAAATATATACAACCTAAATGCTAATTGTATTTTTTCAAAAATTTTACATAATAGTTACTCAGTCCAAATATCCAATGTCTTCCTTTATTCTTCCTACTAAAGAACAGGTGAAGATTTAGCTAAGTATGTTGTTACTTGCCTATTCAATTATCAGTAGTCTATGTATAAAATAAGTTGCTTATTGAGAAAGTTATAAGCAACATATAAATAGTAATAATTTCTAATTTGTGTCTATGGTTTAGAGTAAAAGAAGGTTTAAACATTTGTGTCCTTCTAAGAAAATGAAAATTGAAATAAAAAGATAGTATTTAACCTTCTAGTATATAAAATGTCTCCTACTTGAAACTAAGAGACCATAATAAGATTAATAATTTTTATGCTTTTTCCTTGATCATGATAAGATGAAGTAAAACAGAGAGTAGTTTTCACATGATCAAAAAGAATGAAGTAATTTACTAAGTGGTTAGTGGACATTACCAAAGCTATGTAATGTAGCTATGTAATGTCTGATTTTGCTAATAATATAATCAGACTGAATACAGCTACATTATTACCCAATGATATTCAAAATACTGAAATAAAATAAGATTTTGTAAATTATAATAACTTACTTATCTCTTTTGAGCATTTCCCAAAAAGAAAAGGTATTTTTCTGCCTAGAAAGTTATGGATAACAACCATGTTTACACTTTTCCAAAAGGGGAGGTCAGGTCTAATTTCTCTTTGACTTTGATATCATATGAAAACTGGCCTCACCTTGCCAACATAAACCATTTTTATTTTTAAATTCGTAAACATTTGTGTTAATTGATTTGTAAACTGTATTAAAAATCAGCTTATGTTGTTTCACATAGATTTTTAAAATATTTTTTAAATTAAGTATAGTTGCTTCAGTTGTATAATACAGTGATTCAACATTGATATTCCTTACAGTTTGACTACCACACTAAATCTGGTAATTATCTGTCATTGTGCAAACTTATCACAATATTATTGAGTATCTCCTTCACATTTTTTAGCCATCTTTTTACCTTCCCAATGTTCTGTCAATGATCAGTTTGGTCTATAACTATGAGTCTGTTTTTGTTCTGTTTTGCTTTTTGTTTTTGACTCCACATATCAGAGAAACCTATGGTATTTGTCTTTCTCTAACTTATTTCACTTAGCATAATACTCTCTAGGTCCATCCATGTGCATTGCAAAAGACAAGATTCCATTCTACTTTATTATTAGTAATATTCTATATTATATATACATTTTATCCATTAATCTACTCAGTAGACATCTAGGTTGCTTCCACATCTTACGTGTTGTAAATAATGCAACAAACACTGCAAATGGGCACAACTACTATGGAAAACAGTATGGGGATTCCTCGAAAAACTAAAAATAGATCTGCCATATGGCCCAGAAATTCCACTTTGGGGTATTTATCCAAAGAAAGAAAATACTAATTTGAAAAGATATATGCACCTTATGTTTACTTATTTATTTTTAATAGTTAACTGAACATTTCATTAGGCATTGATTGATAAATTTAATTTCTTTTTCTCCATTTTCAAAATAAAATCTTTCTTCCTTTATTTAAAATGTCTTCTCTCTTCCTTAACTTCCAGAGTGCTTTTAGTGGAAAGGATAGATCACAATTACACTTTGTACTTCCGAACTTCTCATTTACTCTTCCTTCAACTACATTTCTAACAGAGACCTGCCATGGACATCACACAGTAATGACTGTTTTGAAAATAAATCTCTGAGACAAGTCCTAGACCTTAATGTACATTTTTTTCCCCCTCATGATATTATTCTGCTTACAGTTTGAAGCTCATTTCTCTTGGGCTCTAATACAGAAATTTCAGCTTTCTTCTAATGTCTATTCTCACAACTTTTCAGTTTCTCTTCTCTTTTTCAGGCTTTTTTCTGGCTACCTACAAAATAATGTTTTATTTTTTTCAGGTTCCATCTTTATAAGTGACCTTGCAAATCTACATAAATCTTATTCTCCTAAGTCTTGCATGGATTTTTCACTCATATCAACATTATCAAGTATCACAAAGATATTGAAATCAATTCATCTCTTGAGCACTTATATCAGGGAGTTTTTACTTAGCTATTTCATATACATCTGTAATTATATGTGTTAGTATTCTACTCTCATCTCCTTTTCGGTATTCTACTATTTCATCTTCTGTTCAAGTTCCTACATCAATTGTCTAGCCATTCATACCTAAAATAGGAGAATCATTGCTTTTTTCCAGTGGATAAAATGCTATGCTTTTTCCTTCTCTGCTCCTCAACCCTTTGATTAAAACCACTGCGCTACTGTGTTTTCTAAATTTCTCTTTATGCTATTTTGTTCTACCCATTTTTCTATTACCTATTTTTCCTTCACCATGTCCATATTGCTTACATGTCTTAAAATCAGTCTGACCTCGTTTCAATCTAAGTATTAAAGGCTTAAAATGTTATAAGAAACCCTTTCCAGGCCCTGGCTGGTGGCACAATGGATAAGGTGCTGGCCTGCAAACCCAAAGGTCACTGGTTCACTTCCCAGCCAGGGCACACATAACCAAGTTGCAAGCCAGGTCTCCAGCCAGCTCTGTAGCTGGAGGCAGGTGAAAGGCAACCATACATTGATGTCTCTCTCCCTCTCTGCCTCTCTCCCTTCCCCACTCTATAAAAATAATAAACAAAATGTTAAAAAAAAAAAAAAAACATTTTCCAGTTTTACTTGATGCTACGTAAATTTGCTTCATTAAATCATGTTTATTCAGATCTTGTATTTGCACATATTATTTTTCCCCAGCATATTTTAATTACTGACATAGCTCTGATTCCTGTTAGCATGTGTTTCTAGGAATACATATTTCTATAAGATTCACATCAGTAACATTTCTTGCAGGAAAATCTCTCCAATGTGACTAGATCATATGTTGCTCCCTTGCCCACTTAAATGCATACTACTATTTCTGTAATAGTTTTATCATATTCAGATCTGTTTATTTGTTTTCCTGAGAGCTTCATGAAGGTAGGCTTTATGGATTCTAAATCTCTATCCTGAACCAAAAGACTTGCAAACATGTTGAATAACTAATAAGCGAGTGAAATCCAGATATGATGGATATTATGAAACATTAAAAACAGACATAAAAATAAGATGGTAAGTTTAAAACCATAGGTAGATTATAAGCTCCTGTAAGTTAAACCACATGGGAATAAATGCATCCAGTTAAATTTAAAGGTGGAATAACAATATTTAGAATAGTACACCAAGTGGCTCAAAGCACAACAATAGATAAGAAAAAATGGTACCAAAATATAATAACCATGAATATTGTAGACCATAAAATATCACATAAAATATAAAACATTTTTAAATATAGGGAAAAATAAGAAATACAGGAAAAAATAAAGAAAATACAAAAGAGGTAACAAAAACTGGGCAAAAATAATTTAAATATAGAGAGCCACATCATAATTTTTTTAAAGATGTTTATTATTCTTTTACAGAGAGATGCAGAGAGGGAGAGAGACATTAGTGTATGGTTGCCTTTCACCTGCCTCCAGCTACAGAGCTGGCTGGAAACCTGGCTTGCAACCTGGTTATGTGTATCCTGGCTGGGAATCGAACCAGCAATCTTTGGGTTCACAGGCTGGTGACTTCATAAAATGTTTGATGTAATAGAGTCATTTAAATTCATATGATTTGTAAACAAAGTCTATATATTATCCTTTTAAAGAGTAAAGACAAAAAATATGAACCTTTACAGAAAGTAAAAATCAAATTCTCTAATGAAAATGAAAGTAAAAATAGTTTAATAGTAAAAATGAAAGCCCCCAAAATTACCAACAAAATTTGAAGGAAAAATAAACTTCTGAATAAAAAGAAAAATTAAAACACAAATTGCAAAACACACATAATAATTTCAATGAAATTCTAATTTTCTCAAACTCTGGTTCTTGCCAAGGATGGGTAAAGATACTTGTTTGGCTAATTATAGCTAAAGATATATTTATAAGATTTGAGACATATTTTTAAGCAAGAAAATAAAATATTATGAATTAACTGATAATGATAAAAATAAAGTGCAAGAAAAGCAAGGTAAATAATAAGATATAAATAATAAAGCAAAATGTGTGTTTTATAAAGAACCGTATAAATTATTCATTGAAAGTAGAGTAACAGGCCATCGCTGGGGAACCCAGGCAGCTGGGGCAATGTCCCAGTGTGCCAGGGCTGAGGGTTCGATCCCTGGTTGGGCTGCGTTCAAGAGTCAACCAATGGATGCTTAAGTGGTTGGAACAGGAATCAATGTTTTCCCCTTCCTCTCTCTCTTTAAATCAATCAATTATATATATGCCATTAACTGTCTTAAGAAAAATTATCCTAAATGCACCAAGTTGGAAGATTACTGAGAAAGAAAAAATATAAATAAAAGGAAAATGTAGTGAATTAAGAGATGATAATCGGTTTATCTGACACAGTAAGGTCTGTCCAGAAAGTATAGAGCCAATGTCAATATAATTAAAAGTCTCCGCAGCTGATACTTTCGGGACAGGCCCCATAAGGTCGAGAGGAAATTAATAATGTAGGGAAAAAACAGTATGTTTTAAATTGTACAGTCTCTCTCTCACACACAAATAAACACAAGGTCCATATATTTCAAAGTGAATTTAAATAAAAGTTCTCAAAATAGAACATACCAATGTTTCATTTAAAGAGTGCTATGGAGCCTTCCATTAAAACTCTTAGACTTGCAGCATTGGCATCGCTACGGATCTTGATAGACGTACTTAAACAGAATCCGCAATTTTAACAAGACACCCCTGGCAACTCATATGCATATGAAAATATGAGGAGTTTTGTGTTACAGCAAAGCTCAGCATCATTTACACATTACACTCACTCAGAAAGCTTAAAACAAAAACAAAACAGGAATCAAAAAACAGAAAAAGAAAACAGATCATGGACTCCAAACCCCAGACTATAATCTGTGTAGAGTAGCTCCCAGACAATAATAATTTTAAAAAATATATTATTTAAAGTTGAAAAACTAGATGACAGCATAAGTATCAGGTATGACTATTTCGCTTTTGTTAATAAATAACGTGATTATCATGTCCTAGGACCATATACTTTAATAGTTGTGGGGAAATTTTGAAGTTTCCAATTAATGTAGCTCACCCTTTGTGGTAAATTTAGTTTATCTGGTGATTTTTGTAATGTAATTCAACTATGGAAACTTTAGTTGTCACATCATGTCTGATCCCAATATCACGTTTTCCTCGCTTTCTGGGGATATTTCCCTTCCTCTTACTCCTGATCTCATTATTTTAGGCACAAGGTCACAGGAGTTTAACACGCTCAACTGTGGGAGGAGGAAGAGAACAGGAGTAGAGGGCAAGAAATTTATGAAAGTTATTAACTATCAACAGTTGATGTTTCATTTTCCTTTCTTCCGAGACTGCCTGTTGGTAGGTTTCACTGTGCTCCAACATCAATAGTCCTCCCCGGGGCTTTTCTTGCGGCTCCGGCCCGCTTTTGTGATGGGCTCAGTCTGCAACAGCCTTTCTCTCCCCTCCTATACCCGGCAACCCACCCCAAAGCTACTTTCTTTCACACTATCTCCATGGGCAGTTGTTAAGAGTGCTGACAGGCAGGTTAGAGCCACGCCTACCTTCAGCGGCCTGTTCCATAGCTCAGGGACACGGCAGGTACAGAGCTTGGCATATCTCATCCAGGCCTTTGATCTCCACTTTGCATTATAAAATTTGGGCAGTTCTCTGGACCACCGCATTTTCAGATGAGGAACTAAACATCCTAGGTTTTAATGAATGTCTCTGGGAAAGCGCTGGGACAGAAACCATCCATGGTCATGAATGGAAGGACATGTTAAAATCTGAAATACTTGTTTCCCAGGAAGAATGTATTTTGGTCCATGCTCTCATATAAGGACGAAGAGGCGGTAGGGCTGATGTACAACCACACAGACTTTGTGCATTGCAAGCCCTAAAGTGTGCTTTATATTACTCAAGTATGCTTTGTTGAAATTTGGTGATCAGGGACAATTAGTGTCAAGTGGCTAGTCATAAAACAAATTTAAAAAAATGTTTTGATGTTGAAAGTTATTCACAAATATATCTAATTTTTATTATTCCACTACCTGCAAAAAGTGTCAATATAATTAAAACTTCTAAATCTTTTAAAAAGATTATTCTATGATCATTTTTAATTTTTATCTACTGAAAGTATTCTAAACCTACTTATAAACAAGTAAGCACACTCTTACCACTTTCATTGAAACTTCTGTAAGTTTGTTTAAAGAAACGTGATAACAGAAAAAAAGTAGTTTCAAAAAAATTAAATATCAATATGTGTTATAACTGCAAGAAAATTAGGTATAATTTAATACTAATGTGTTATGGGAAGATTTTTTTTTTAATTTTATTGTTGTTATATTACAAACATCCCCTTTTTGCTCCCCTCTGTCCCCCTCCCCACCCACCCATTCCCCACAAAGTCAATCCCACCTGTTGTCCATGTCCATGGTTCCTTTATACTAAGTTCTTGTCTAAGCTGCTGCCCTTTCTTGCCTCTGCCTCCCCTCTCCCCTCAACCCCTTTCCCCCTGACCACTGAAGGCCTACTCCTTGTATTCATATACTTGGTTCTGTTTTGCTTGTTGTTAGTTTTGCTCATTATTGTCCCATAATGGGTGAGATCATATGATACCTGTCCTTCACTGACTGGCTTATTTCACTAAGCATAATACTCTCCAGTTCCATCCATGTTGTTGCAAAAGTACAAGTTCCTTCTTTCTTTCTGCTATATAGAATTCCATTGTGTAAATGTACCAAAGTTTTTTGATCCAATCATCCACTGATGGGCACTTAGGCTGTTTCCAGCACTTGGCTATTGTAAATAGTGCCGCTATGAACATAGGTGTGCATAGGTTCTTATGAATTGGTGTTTCAGGATTCTTTGGGTATAATCCAAGTAGTGGAATTGCTG
>PVIW01007207.1:0-75720 GCA_004026585.1 Noctilio leporinus | reverse complement strand
AACTTTGGTACATTTACACAATGGAATTCTATATAGCAGAAAGAAAGAAGGAACTTGTACCCTTTGCAACAACATGGATGGAACTGGAGAGTATTATGCTTAGTGAAATAAGCCAGTCAGTGAAGGACAAATATCATATGATCTCACCCATTACGGGACAATAATGAGCAAAACTAACAACAAGCAAAACAGAACCAAGAATATGAATACAAGGAATAGGCCTTCAGTGGTCAGGGGGAAAGGGGTTGGGGAGAAGCAGAGGCAAGAAAGGCGAGCAGCTTAGACAAGAACCTAGTATAAAGGAACCATGGACATGGACAACAGGTGGGATTGACTTTGGGGGGAATGGGTGGGTGGGGAGGGGGACAGAGGGGAGCAAAAAGGGGATGAATGAAATACAACAACAATAAAATTTTTTTAAAAAATCACAAAAGCAAGCCTCAAACTCCAAGAACATAAAATCATATCAAGCATCTTCTTAGGTCACAATGGCTTGAAGCTAGAAACAAACCTTAAGGAGAAAACTCAAAAACAATTAAATACATGGAGACTGAATAACATGATACATGGGTGAAAAATAAGATCGAGAAAAAAAAAGCAGTTTACACCATAAACCAGAATAAACTCAAATAAAAGATGTAAGTGTAAGGCATAGTTCTATAAAGTCCCAGTGAAAAACATAGGCAGTAAAATTTCAGCTATCCCAGTAGCAATATTTTTGCCAATATGTCTCCTAGGGCAAGGGAAATAAAGGAAAAATAAACAAATGGGGGACTATGTCAAATTAAAAAGCCTCTGCACTGTTGAAGAAACCATAATCAAAATGAAAAAAGATCCAACTGTATGAGAGAACTTAACTGCCAATGATACATAAATAGGGTTTAATCTTCAAAATACATAAAGAACTTACATGAGTCAACACCAGGAAGACACACAATCCAATTAAAAAATGGGCAAAGGACCTAAATAGACACTTCTACAGTGAGAACATACAGATGGCTCACATACTTACAAAAAAATGTCCAATATGACTAACCATTAGGGAGCAGCAAATTAAAACCACAAAACCTGACACCTGTAAGAACTGCCATCATTTAAAACATCTACAAACAAGTGCTGGCATGGATGCCGAGATACGGGAACCCTAGTGCACTGCTGGTGGGAATGCAGACTGGTGCCACCACTGTGGAAAATAGTTTTGAGTTTCCTCAAAAAATTAAAAATGGTATAGGTTTTTGACTCAGCAAACCCACTACTGATATTATTCCCCAAGAATCCCAAAATGCCAATTCAGGAGACCTTATGCACCCCTAATTTTGGAGCAGCTCTATCTACAATAGCTAAATTTTGGAAATAGCATAGTATCCATTAGTAGATAAATTAAACTGTGTTATATTTACACAATGGAATACTACATAGCAGGAAGAAAAGAGGAATTTCTACATTTTGTGACAGCAGAGATAGAAATGAAGACTATTTATTATACTAAGTGAAATAAGCCAGTTGGCGAAAGACAATTATCATATGGTTTCACTTATAATAGAAATCTAATGAACAAAATAAACTAATGAGCAAAATAGAACCAGAGACCTGGAAACATGGAACAGACTGACAGCTCCCGGAGGGGTGGGTGGAGGGAAAATGGTGAGAAAAAAGAGGAAGGTATTGTCAAAGAACATGTATGAATGACCCATGGATATGAACAATTATGTGTGGATTGACTGTGGGAGACACTATTGAGCTGGGCAGAGGAATGAAAAGGGGGAACATTTGGGATGACTGTAACAGAATAAATAATAAAAACCTGCAAATTAATACTTCAATCTTAATTCTATACAATTAAGTAAGCAAATGTAGATATGGATGAACACTTCAAATTTAAATTTAAAAAACTGAGAATAAACAAATAAATGGAGATACGTCATGAAAAGGGATAAACTCAATTTTGTTACAGTAAGTTTTCCCCAATCAAAATTATTTTGTGGATATCAACATTGATTATAAATTTCATATGGAGCAGCAAAAGACCAGAAATAGCCAACACAATACTGATAGAGAAGAACAAAGTTGGAGTAGTGACAATATCTGATGTCAGGACTTGCTAGAAAGCTACAGTGATCAAGACAATGTGGTATTGGTGACAGAATAGAAAAATAGATCAATGGACTAGAATATAGAGCCCAGAAATTAACCCCTATTAATTTATTCAACCAATCTTTGACAAAGGTTGAAAGGCAATAGAATGAAGTAAAAAAATAGTCTTTTCAACAAATAGTGCTAGAACAAATGGATATTCACACGTCAAAACATGAACCCGGGCACAGACATTATACTTATCAAAATTAACTCAAAATGAATTACAGGGCTAAATTTAAAACACAATAGTATATAAATCCTAAATAGTTTTATACATTTCCTCAGTGAAAATCTAAATGACCTTGGGTTTGGTGATAACTTTTTAGACCAAAGTCATGACCATTGAGAAGCCAGGTTTCATTAAAATTAAAAACTTCTGCTCTGCAAAAGACAATGTCAAAGAAAATGAAAAAACAAGTCACAGTGTTGGAAACAATTTCAGAAGACATCTTGATACAGGACTGATATCTGAAATATATAAAGAACTCTTAAAATTCAACAATAAGAAAACAGCAACCTAATAAAAGATGGGCCAAAGACCGGAACAAACACCTCACCAAAGACGACACAGAGACAGCAAGTAAGCATAAAAAAATGCTCCACATTCTATGTCCTCAGGGAAATGCAAATTAAAACAGCAATAAGATACCACCATACAATATCAGAATGGCCAAATTCCAGAACACTGAAACACCAAATGCTGGTAAAGATGTGGAGGAGGAAGAATTCCCACTGCGGATGGGAATGCAAAATTGTAGTATAGTCACTTTGGAAGACAGTTTCGCAGTTCCTTACAAAATTAAACATATTCTTACCATTCAATCAAGCAATTATGCTTCTTGGTACTTGGCCAAGTGTTTAAAACTTATTTCTACATAAAAACCTGCACATAAATGTTTACAGCAGCTTTATTCATAATTGCCAAACCTTAGAAGCAACCAAGATGTCTTTCAGTAGGATAATGGCTAAATAAGCTGTGGTACATCTGGTATATCCAGACCATGGAATACTATTCATTATTAAAAAGAAATAAACTATCTTGCCATGAAAAAGGTATGAAGGAACCTTAAAAGTATATTAAGTGAATGATATCAATCTGAAGACTATACAGTATAAACAATGACTACATGACATTCTAGAAAAGGAAGAACTCTGGAGACAAAAAAGTCAGTGGTTGCCAGGGTTAAAAAAGAAGGAACGAACTGGTGGAGCACAAAAGACTTTTTGGAAAGTGAAACTAAGCTTTACGGTACTATTGGGTTGTCCAAAAGCTCCGTAGTTTTTTTCCCATAAAATAAATGACATTTTTCACTTTCACCAATAACTTTATGAACTTGGGTATTCTGAGTATGTTGGCTATCTCCCACATGGTATACTGTGGATTGTTCTCAATGAATGGCTCAATTTGATAGCTCTCAACTTCAAATGGTCTACCCGACCATGGAGCATCATCTACCAAAGTGTCTTCAGCATGAAACTTCGCAAACCACTTTTGACAGCTTCCATCAGTCACAGCACCTTCTCCGTATACTACACAAATTTTCTTTTGCATTTCAGTTGTGTTTTTACCTTGCTTGAAATAATAAAGCATAATATGCCAAAAATGTTGTGTATTTTCTTCCATCTTCAATACTGAAATGGCTAAACAAAAGTTTACCAATTTTGTTATTTTTTTAATGCACACCAATATAACAACTGTTACAATTTAATGAAATTGTTTCAATGAAGTTAAAGACAACTAAGTGCTACTAGAGCCAACTTACAGAAAAAAACAAATGTTTTGAGCAACCCAATATAATGTTAAATACCATAAATTTGTCAAAAGTCATAGATTACATAAAACTAAAATTGAACACTAGTTTAAACAATGGATTTTGGATGATGATGATATATCAATGTTGGTTCATCAATTATTAAAAATGTATCCACTTTGGGTAGATGTTGACAGTAAGGGATACTGTGATACTGTACATGTACATACATATGTGGGATGTGCAGGAATTACCTGTACATTTTATCTGATTTTGCTCTTATTCACAGCTACTCTATAAAAAAGTTCACTTGAAAGGGGAAAAAGTTCCAACTCAGAGTAGGTATCATGTGTTTTCTTTTTCTTTTTTTTAACATCAGTTGTATTATTGCATTTATTTTTTAAAATTTTATTGTTGTTGTATTACATCCATCCCCTTTTTGCTCCCCTCTGTCACCCTCCCCACCCACCCATTCCCCCCAAAGTCAATCCCACCTGTTGTCCATGTCCATGGTTCCTTTATACTAGGTTCTTGTCTAAGCTGCTCCCCTTCTTTGCCTCTACCTCCCCCCTCCCCCCAACACCGTTCCCCCTGATAACTGAAGGCCTATTCCTTGTATTCATATACTTGGTTCTGTTTTGCTTGTTGTTAGTTTTGCTCATTATTGTCCCGTAATGGGTGAGATCATATGATATTTGTCCTTCACTGACTGGCTTATTTCACTCATGTGTTTTCTGATGTAATATAACACATTGAGAAGGACACTATCATCTACATAATATTTTTGCTATTATGCTTAACTTGGATCTAATCACAAAGAAACAAACATATAAAGACAAATTGAGTGATTTTCCTCCCAGAAACTGAAGAAAGGTGTGAGCCAAAAATTTTACACATAGCCAGGCTGTATATCTTGTAACAAAGCCATAGAAAAGCAGCTTTTGTTGTGTAAAAGCCCACAAAATATTATAGATGCAAGATGTTTTTAAAGAACATAATGAAAGATGGATTTCCTCCATGAGATGATTAAGAAACAATGGAGAAGAGATAGTAGTGGATAAAAAGCATTAAGTAAAAAATTTTTTAAACTTTTATAATACCAAAGGCAACAATTCCAAATGAAGATGAAACAGTTGTAAATATTTATGTTCCATTTATCAGAGCAACCATCTCTTCACAAAGAATAATATCCATGAGATGCATGGAAAAAAGATACAGCTAACAACAGGTAACTTTTAACACACCACTCTAAATCAACTGAACAAAGAATAAGAAGCCCTAAAGAGCACAATAAAGATTATATTATCACTACTTAACAAAGTATGCTCACACAAAGAGTACAGCTTCTTATCAAGTGCACATGGAATAGTCACAGTATAAGCCATGGAAAAAAATAATGCAAACAAAATCATCCAATTGCAATGCAATAAAATTAGAACAACAAAATAGAACCAAAAATCCTTTCATCTGCAAACTTTTAAAAATAATTCTGGGGTCAAATTAAAGTATTTATAAAAATCACAGGGTTGCTAAACAAACAAACAACAACAATAAGGAAAATATAAGTCAGAATCTAAGGAATGTAATTGAAATAGGGACCCTAGGAAGACTTTGTATTTTATCAATACAAATAAAAGAATAAAAACAAATGAAGTAAATATCCAACTCAATAGATTCAGAGAAAAAATGTAAACCAAACTAAGAGACAGGGGTATTAATGATTTAGAAAAAGCACAGAACAAATAAATATACAAACTGATACTTTAATTTCCATAACTTTATGCAAATAAAACTGAAAACTTAGATGAAACAATCTAAGAATATATACTAAGGGATACAAGGTGCTGGCAGAGTAGGTGGAAGCTATACTAAATATTTCCTAGGACCAAATGTATTATAATTATAGAAAAAGCATCATGAATCACCAACTGAACAATACCTGGAGGGAAGCCTTATAACCAAGGACTTTACAGAAGAAACCATATCACTACATTAAGACTCGTAGGAAGTCTGAAGGTGCAAGATGGCTTCTAGGGCTCCCACAGGTGGCAAATAAAAGTTCCTGAGGGATATTTCAGTGCCAGAGGAGGTGGTTCCCTTGAAAAGTATGGGTTTAAATCCCAAGCTGGGCACCACAGCCTAGAGCACCAGAACCAAGAAAGAAAAGAACCCAAATAACATCCGGCTATGAATGAAAAGCAGAAAGTTTTCTGTCCGCTAGGGAGAGACAGCTGGAGATACATAGAGCCTTTTAATGGGCCCATGCAAAATTCTGTTTGTAGCCACTTACTTTGGGATCCAGCTGAGGAAAGGCAGAACGGATTATAGACTAACATGAGAAGAAACTGGGATAAGTGGCTCTGAGGAGAAAGCTGAAGGGTCAGCCAACCAGGATCCCTGTTCTGAGTCATTCTTCAGACTGCAGAAGCCATCTGTCTCAGGCAGAATACTCCCCTCCAAGTGGCATCATCTTGAGGGGAAGCAACAGCTCCATCCTTAAACCTTGCTGAGTAACGTAGATGGAAGCACTTTTATTGCTTAAACCTAACAGAAACCTGCAGGTTAGAGAAGATCTCTGGGAGACTTGAGGCTTTAGTTGACAAATACTTTATGAGAACCTCCCCCAGGCCAACTACTCATAATAGTCAGCCTCCATGCACAGATTGGTTCTTTCTACACATTCAGGCCCAGCAGAGGGAACCATAAGCTGTGAATTGCTGATAGCTCCAAAAAGGTTGCCCAGGGTCAGACAGCATCTGATACAGAGCTACAACACTGTCTCTGCATTTTTTCCAAACACATAGAAACAAACAAAAGGTGCAGCCAAAATGGGAAGAAAAAGAAACAGGTCCCAAATGAAAGAATAAGAGAATTCTCCATAAGAATCAAATGAAATGGAAGCAAGTAATTTATCAATTTAGAATTTAGGGTAATGATTATATGGATGCTTAATATCATGAAAAAAGACATAGACTGGGGGGAAGTAGAGAAGGGAGAAAGCAGGGAAAGGGATCAGATGAGGAGCTAGCATGGGGGGCCCATGGACAACGAGCTGGGGATTGACTGAGGGAGGGAGAGCAGGGATGGGGGGCAATAGGAGAAAAAATGAGATAATTGTAATACAACAATAATAAATTAACATTTTTTTAAAAGACAGAAACTAGAGAAAAACAGTCATCTGTTCAGAATGCAATACCCAAAATAAATAATATGAGGAGGATCTCCCAAAATGTCATTTATTTATAAAAAATTGCATATTTTACATTTAAACTTCAGTCATCTTCAAACTACTCTCCATTTGATGCAATATACCTATTGAGACTTTTTTCTACTGCTCAAAACAGCTTTTGAACTAATCGATGTTGATGCCCTTTAGTGCTTCTGCCATTTTTTTTGGCTCACCGTTTCCACATCAACAAAATGTTTCCTTTTGAGGACTTTATTAATGTGAGGAAACAAAAAAATTTTCACTTGGGGGGAGACCAGGTGAATAGGTAGGGTAAGGCATGGGGGTTATGCCATTTTTGGTGAAAAACTGCTAAACACTGAGTGTGGTGTGGGCAGGTGCACTGCAAGTCACCCATTATGAAATGGACAAATATGTTGAAAGGCCTTAAAATAAATATAAAACCTGAGGCTGAACACAGGTAGTATACTGATACAGATGAGTTCTAGAACACTCACTCCATTAACTTCAATATATAGATCATGCAGATAGAAAATCAACAAGTAGATAGCTGCCTTAAATGACACACTAAATTAAATGGATTTAACCGATATCTTCAGAGCATTTCATCCCAGAGCAGCAGAATATATATTCTTCGCTAGTGAACATGGGGCATTTTCTAGGAAAGACCACGTTATGATTCAATAAAGACCACATGTTATGATCCAATACAAGTTTCAATACATTTATGAAGACTGAAATCGTATCAAGCATCTTCTTTGACCATAATGCTATGAAGCCAGAAATCAATCACAAGAACTGAAAAATACACAAAGTCATGGAAGCTAAATAACATGTCATTAAACAATGAATGTGTTAACAGGACCAAAGTAAAAATCAAAAGACACCTTTGAACAAATGAAAATGAGAACATGACAAACCAAAATCTGTGGGACAAAGAGAAAACAGTCCTAAGATGGAAATTCATGGTATTACATACCTATCTCAAGAAATAAGAAAAAGCTCAAAAAACAATCTAACTTTATGCTTAAAGGAACTTTAAGAACAACAACTAATGAAGGCCCAAGTGAGGAGAGATAAGGAAATTATAAAGATAATGGCAGAGATAAGCAAAATTGAGTCTAAGAAAACAATGCAAATGATCAATGAATCCAACAGCAAGTTCTTTGAAAAGATAAACAAGATGGCCAATTCTACCAACTCAAAAAGAAAAAAAGAGGGCCCAAACAGATAAAATCAGAAATGAAAGAGGAAAAATAACACTGAAACCAAAAAAACAGGAAGAATTGTAAGAAAGTATCACTAACAACTAGGACAGCCTGAACGAAATATATAAATTCAATAAATGTGATATATCACTTAAACAAAATGAAGCATAAAAACCACACTATCTTATCACTAGATGAAGAGAAAACCCAACACCCATTTATGTTAAAAATTTGCAGCAAAGCTGGAATAGAGGGAACATACCTCCACATAATCAAGTCCATATATGACAAACCCACTGCCAGCATCATTCTCAATGGGCAAAAGTACAAGAGTTCCTCTTAGGATTGGGAACACAACAGGGATGTCTTTTTTTACCTCTCTTATTCAACATAATACTGGAAGTTCTAGCCATAGTAATCAGACAAAATGAGGATATAAAAGGCATCCAAATTGAAAAGGAAGAAGTAAAACTGTCTTTATTTGCAAATGACATGATATCGTACACAGAGAACCCTAAAGATTCTACCAAGAAACTACTAGAACTGATAAATGAATCCAGCACAGTGGCAGGATACAAAATTAATATCAAGAAATCAGTTGCATTTTTATATACTAATAAAGAACTATCAGAAAGGGAAATTAGGAAAACAATCCCATTCACAATTGTTTCAAAAAGAAGAAAAGACCTAGTAATAAATCTAACCAAGGATGTAAATGATCTGTACATATTCAGAAAATTAGAGGCCACAAAAGAAAGTAATTTTAGCAAATACAAGTAAGTCTAAGCACATACAGTGTTCAAAGGAAGAAAAAGTAAACATGATTAAAGTGTTATTACTACCCAAAGCAAACTACATGTATATATGCAACACAATTGCTATCAAGATACCAATGACATATTTCACAAAACTAGAACTAATATTTCAAAAATTTACACAGAACCACAAAAGGCCCTGAATAGCAAAAGCAATCTTGAGAAAGAAGAATAGAGTTAAAAATATCATGCTACCTAATATCTATGGAGGGTGATTTAGCAATATTTTAAAAAATCACATATACTTCTACTCTTTTATCCTCAAATTCCATACCTAGGACTCTACCAAGATGAAATGCCAAAAGTATAAAAACAGTACACACAAACTTATTTATCATAACTCTATAACAGAAAAAGCTTTCTAACAGTATCAAAATAAGAAAAATCTATATACACCAGTAAACTAAGAAACAAAGAAAATGGAAGGAAGCCTTTTCTGAGTACACATTTTTAGCTAGTTTTGACTTCTAAACCATGTTAATGTTTTATAGTCCTCCAAATTTATAGAAAATTGGGGGAAAGACTCATAAAACTCCAAGTATAATGAAACCAAGTGTATACTAAATTGGCAACATAACCGTACATAAATTAATTATTTCAAGTAACTTTTAAAGACAGTATTATGACTCTTATTGGGATATAGTCTAAAGACAAAAGAACTGTGAAGAAAATTCAGTTAGTTTATTGTCAGAAGTAAAACTGGTATTGCAATTCTGAAACCATTATATGTGAACTGTAGAACAAAGCAAGTGTATTAATGTTACTCAGAACTAAGTTCTTCAGTGTAACAGAAGTGTGAATATAAAAATCGAAGACAGAGCCCTGGCTGGTGGCTCAGTGGATAGGCACTGGCCTGTGAACCCAAAGGTTGATGGTTCAATTCCCAGTCAGGGCACATAACCAGGTTGGCAAGCCAGGTCTCCAGCCAGGTCTGCAGCTGGAGGCAGGTGAAAGGCAACCATACATTGATGTTTCTTTTCCTTTCTTCCTCCCTCCCTGCCCTTCCTCTCTTAAAATAATGAACAAAATCTTTAAAAAAAAAAAAAAAAATTGAAAACATTAGGAAAAAAATTCTGTACCATTATATTTGAGCAGAAAATATCAATGACAAGTTTGACTGTAAGTAATTATTTTCTAACTCTGAATTGAAAAATTCTAGAAGAACACCCCAGAAGCATATCTAGTGCCTTTATCATGATTTCTAAGGGCCATTTCTCACTAAAAGAAATGGGCTTGAAAAAACAGTTGAGTCCTAGGACTTAGGCAGGGAAAGTTAAAGGCTCATCTTGTACTAGATAGTAAGAAAGTGCTCAAAGGTAATGTCAGAACATAAAACACAGCTTCGAAAGGGTACCCACTGACTGACTATGGAATAATTTGAACAGGAAAAAAAAAGCACCAAAGACTAATGGAAAAAAGTAATAATCCAGAGGTTTATATAATATCAATTAAAAAAAAAAAAAAAAAAAACTTGTAACAATTGGAATTGACTATTATACCAATTCCTTGTTAAAATTGATAATTAAGCCCAGCCTGGTGGCTCAGTGGATAAGGCACCAGCCTGCAAACACAAAGGTCGCTAGTTTGATTCCCAGCGGGGGCATGTGGCCGGGTTGCGAGCCAGGTCTCCAGCCGGGTCCATGGCTGGAGGTGGATGAAAGGCAACCATGCATCGATGTCTCTCTCCCTTTCTGCCTCTCTCCCTTCCTCTCTATCTCTCTGGAAATAATAAAATCTTTAAAAAAAAAAAAATTGATAATTAAACAGAAAGGCTGACATACATATGTTTATTTTTTTAATCCATCCTTTCTGGAGAACATGTCATCATTCTTAGTTCATACAGGAAAGCTTATATTTACAGAAGAGTGACAACTAATGAATGAAAGTAGTAATATTTTAAAATTTCAAAAATTAAAAAAATGCTAAAAATCATTTTGCAACCCCAAGTGAAATTAAATGAAAGTATACTGTTAATTAAAAGATTGCTGGGAGATAGGATTATCCATAAGCCACAATATCATTCTACTTGCTAACTTTCAAAGGAAAAACATAAGTTTCAATAGAAGAATCTAGTATTAGGCACCACATTAACCAAATGGTAAAATTTAGCCTCTCAAGTGGTGGAATAATATGAAATAATAACTGCGAATGTGATGCAATATAAATTATGCAGTTCTACCTAATAGATATTTTGGTAACAACATGTGACCCAAATCAACACTTTAAAATCAACTTTCAGGTAACAAGAGATAAAGAAGGATGACTAAGTAGTTAAATGGCACCATGAGAAAACAATGAAAAGCAAAATGTAGGACACAAAGCAAGTTTTGGATAAGAATACAATCTAAAAAGACATCTGGTTATGCTATAAGTAGAAAAAGAAACTAAAATCTAAAAAGCAATATATTAAAAAGAAATAGAGCTGAGGTACAAGTGGGTTTAAAGGAACTAAATCAGGAATATAAGCTCTTTCTAGATGGGAAGGGATCACAGGCACTTTGGGCATTTGTTCAAATGGTGCATGGGATACAGAGATCAAGCCTTTCATAGTAAAGAAATCGTGTTCTATTAAATGGAAGCCAGTGGAGCTTTTCATGGCTATTTAGAATGGTGTGACAGACTGGAATCCTTAAGAAACTCAAATGCAGAGATGGATCTCCCCATTCTTCTTCTGGTTACCTCCACAGCTCTTTCCTCAAGTATGTAAAGGCAGTGGGGCAGCAATGGAGCTTGAAGTGGAACTAAAAAGCAAAGAAAATTCTCTGCACTCTTCCTTGGACTTAGGTGAGAGTTCTACTACAGGATGGCATTTTTAATACACACAGAATAGGACAAACCCTCTCTCAGACATAAGGCCTGGGTTCCAGGAATTCAGATCAAAGTTTGCCAGCTTCAAACAAACCTGCTGCCCCCACTGTAACTGCTGACGCCAGTGACTGCCTTTGGTCCTTGGATGGTATCTGCAGAAAGGAATTTAGTGACTTCTTCTTCTCAGAAGCAACTCCCTCTCCCTGTTTTTCAAGAATCAACTGTTTTAGCCTGTGGTCAGTGGCTATGCTTGCCTGGACTCTGATAATCCTGTTACCCAGGACTCAAGCTCTTAAAATCCCCACTCTGTTTCTACTTAGGGCTGCACTTGGACTCAGCCTGCCTGCTTAGGCCTCCCCAATAGACTGAACTTGTTTACACATCTCCTTCCTTCTTCCTTGAAAAAATCTAACACCCTCAAAGCTAAGGAGAGATGAACTGAAACTACCTAAAGAGGTAATCCACCTTTCAATCCAGTTTAACATTGGATGGGATCAAACTGTTCTGTCTCTCATCCTAGCTGCCTATCAGAAAAAAGCATTCCTTCTCTGGGGAAAAACATTACACCCAGTCTATTCTAAATACAATGCAAGTATATATATATTAAATTACCAATCATAAATAAAGCAAGTAAAGATAATCCATAACTAACAAATAAATAAATACTACCCAGCCAGATCATAAACTCTGGGACCTGAAAGATGGGGGCCAAGTAGATAGAAGCTGAATCTACTTGCTCTTGCACCCAACTCAGACACTTGGCTGATTTTCTGAAAAAGTAAACTGAACATTCAATAGAATATTATGATACAATGTTTGGAAGCCAAGGAGAACAGAAGATACTGCACTATGAGTGGTAAGGAGATTTTATAGGTGGAGGGGAAATACTCCATGCAGAGAGTTTGGTCAGAGAGAGCAGCTTTGCGACTCCCTTCCCTCCCAGGGCAGGAAACCCCCAGACCAGGGATGGGAGATCCAGACCACATACACAGGAAGCAGCACACCCACAGCTGCAGGGGCAATTAGAAACTGGGAGAGACTCAGAGAGAGAGAGAGAGAGAGAGAGAGAGATTGATTCTACCTTCACCTGGGTAGGGTAGAGGAGGCTGACCATGGCCAGCCATGCCTGTGAGACACTATTGACTTTTCAGAGGTGTTGTGCATGGAAAGGCAGACCGTGACTCAGTGCTGCAGTGGGAGTACTCAGACTTTTTAAAAGGAGAGCTGACTGTAGCTGGAAGCAGGTGAAAGGCAACCATACATTGATGTCTTGCTCCCTCTCTTCCTTCCCTGCTCTCTAAAAATAATAAAATCTTTTAAAAACAAACAAACAAACAAACAAACGAAGGGAGAGCTAAGGTGTGCGCTGCACAGGAACTCCACATCCAGCTGCCTTGCCAACAAGGGGAAAGGACTGAGGGCAGTGTGCTCCCACTCAGTGCAGCTGGGTAGATAGATCAGAAAGGTGCAAAGGCAGGCCCTGGCTAGTAGCACAGTAGATAAGCCGCCAGCCTGCGAACCCAAAGGTCAATGGTTCAGTTCCCAGCCAAGGCACATAACCAGGTTGCAAGTCAGGTCACCAGCCAGGTCCTTAGTTGGAGGCAGGTGAAAGGCAACCATACATGATGTTCCTCTCCCTCTTCGCCTCTCTCCTCGAAATAATAAATAAAATCTTTAAAAAAAGAAAAGGAAACAAAGACTGCAAGAGAGAAGCCTAAAAGGCCCATTTTGAATCTCCCTCAGGGAAACAAAATAAACTGATTCCTAGGGTTCTGTTTCACTGAGGCCAGCAAAGCAGCGAGACCAGAAATCAGTGCCGCAAGGGGGATCAGGACCCCAGCCAGCCTCAGCTTGCACAGAAATGCCACCAATACCAAGCAGGAAAGAGCTGCCCCCTTACAAATTGGCCCCTCCCTTGAAACAGCTAATTCAAAAGAATCTATACATTATTGGAAATAAACTGGGACATACCAAGACATGAGGTACAAGAGGCAGGGGAACACACCCCCAGTTTTCCCAGAAGACTGAATAGTACCTCCCAGGGAGAACCCAGGGATCCCATCATTACAGGCTCCCTCTAGAGGCAAGTGAAGGTGATACAGGTGGGGCTGCCAGAACTTGGGACTATTCATCCACCCAGGGACCTTGCGCTGATAAAAAACCCGAGGGGCATCCAGAAAGAGAAGTCAAAAGGGGAACACCAAACTACAGAATGAATTGCACCTCACTCTTCATAATTTCTGTTTTTTCCTTCCTTTCACATAGCCTTTTAACATTTCTTCTTTTGCTTTAATTGTATTTCAAAAATTCACTATTCTAAATTTTATACTTTATTTAAATATTTTTATTTTATTATTTCAAATCTCATACTGCACCATTCCCTTGTCTTACTCCATTTTGCCTTCTTCCTGCCCTTTCTTATTTTCATTGTAAATTTTATTCCCTCTACACTACTCCTTGTTCCTATTCCTCCTCTTACTATTTTCCCTCCCTCTATACTCTTAAAGTATTCTTTCTTCCTTTAGTCAGCTCACATTCTTTTCCTCCCTCTAATAATATTCTTATTTCTTTCCATTTTGATAAATTATGGCTTGTTTGGTGAGGATATTATGGTTATTGCTATTCTTCAATGGTATCCTATTTTTTCTCTTTCTTTCTTTTTTTAAAATCTCATAGGTTACTCTCCCCCTGTCTTACTCAATTTCACCTTCATCCTGCCCTTGCTTATTTGAGTTCGGAGTTTTATTTTTTTCCCCTTTCTAATTTTGGATCCTATTCCTTACTCTTATTATCCCTACCCCCCATACTCTCAAAATCACTTTTCTTTGTTGTAGACATCTCATATTCTCTTTTGAATAATATTCTTATTCATATTTAACCTTTATTAATCTTTCCTCAGCTTTCCTTGTTATTGATTCTCGTAAGGATTTTCCATATTTTATTCCCTTTCATTACATTTTAAATTTTATTTCAAATCTCATAGTATACTTTTCCCTTTTCTTATTCTATTTTGCCATTGAGTTTCACTGTTTTACTTATGTTTTAAAATTTATTTTCTCACTTTTTTTTGCCTTGTTTTCATTCCCTACTCTTATTTCTCCTTCCTCTTACCATTCAAAATCATTTCTCTCCTTTAGTTATCTTATATACACTTTTTTCTACATTATAATATTCTTAATCTCTCTCCACCTTTATTAATATTGTTGAAATTGTTAATATGGTAGAGGAGTGTTTTTAGGGGTGAGGGCTTGGTTTTCTGAGTAGTGAAGCTTTGTTAACCGGGACCTATACTAACAGCATACAATATGGATGTGGTGAGAGTTATGGCTCCTAGTCAGCCAGCTGGAGGGGAGAACCCACCAACAAATGAGCCATCAATAATCAAAGCCAAGTACAAGAAAAAAAAAGAAAAGAAAAAAAGCCCACAGAAACTGAATAAAGGGCAACCCTAGTGCATCTGGATCAGGAGATCTAAGAAACTGCACCAGTCCTACCACAGAACTCCTACCACAGAACTCCTACCACAGAAGTCAAACCCAAGATGACAGTCATGCAAAGCTGAGAAACTTGAGACTTGGAAACAAACAAAAATAGTCACATAAAATGGGGAGACAAAGAACCCCCAACTGAAAGAGAAAGAAGAATCCATACTAAAGGAGTCAAATAAAACTGAGGCAAGCAGTTTTACAGACACAGAATTCAAAATAATGGTTATAAAGAGGCTCAAGGAACTCAGTGAGAACTATAAGGAACTATGTGAAAACTAAAGCAACATGAAAAAGGATATAGAGGCCTGCGAACCCAAAGGTCGCAGGTTCGATTCCCCAGCCAGGGCACATAACCAGGTTGCAAACCAGGTCTCCAGTCAGGTCTGTGACTGGAGGCAGGTGAAAGGCAACCATACATTGATGTCTCTCTCCCTCTCTGCCTCTCTCCCTTCCCCTCTCTCTGAAAATAATGAAATAAAATCTTAAAAAAAAAAAAGGATATAGAAACTATGAATAAGAACAAGGAAGAAATGAAAATACGATATCTGAAAAGAAAAGTACTCTAGAAGAAGTTAAAAGTAGGCTAGACAAAGCAGAGGACCAAATCAGTGAGCTGGAAGACAAAGTAGAAAGAAATACCTAATCAAGCAACAAAACAAAACAAGACTCAAAAAAGAATGAGGATAGTTTATGGGAGCTTCAGGACAACATGAAACATAAGAACATTCATATTATAGGAATATCAGAAGAAGAATAAAAGGATTAAATGATAGAAAATCTGCTCAAAAAAAAATAATGATGAAAACTTAGCTAACTTGGTAACAGAAAAAATCATGCAAGTTCAGGAAGCACAGTAGGTTCCAATCAAGGTGAACCCAAAGAGGCCTACTCCAAGACACATAATAACTAAAATGGCAAATTTTAAAGGCAAAGGGAGAATCTTAAAGCAGCAAGGGAGAAACAGCTAGTGACATACAAGGGGGCTCCAATAAGGCTATCAGCTGATTTCTCAAAAGAAACATTGCAAGCCAGAAGAGATAGGCATGAAATATTATAGGTATTGAAAAGCAAGGACCTACAACAAGGCTCTCATTAGAAATGGAAGGCAAAATAAAGAGCTTCCCAGACACAGAAGGCTAAAACCGCACATCTCCACCAAACCAGCACTATAAGAGATGTTAAAGGGACTGCTATAAATTGGAGAAGAGAGACAGGCAGAGAGAAAGAAACAGACGCACAGAAAAATAAGGCAATGAGTAAATACCTATCAATAAAAACTTTAAATGTAAGTGGATTAAATGCTCCAACCAAAAGACATAGGGTTGCTGAATGAATAAACATGACCTGCATATATGCTGTCTACAAGGGACTCACCTCAGAACAAGATATCTACATGGATCAAAAGTGAAGGGATAGAAAAAAATTTTCCATGCAAATGGACACAAAAAGAAAGCTGATGAAGCAATACTCATAAGAGACAAAACAGGATTCAAAACAAAAACCATAAAAAGGGACAAAGAAGGTCACCATGTAACTTTTTTTTTTTTTTTTTTACCATGTAACTCTTAAAAAAATAAAAGTCACACAGGAGACTATAACCCTTGTAAATACGTATATACCCCACAATGGAGCACATAAATACATAAAGAAAACCTTGATGGAATTCAAGATACGAACAACACAGTCACTGTAGGGTAGTTTAACACCATACTCTCAATATAGATATATCTTCCAAACAAAGAATCAACAAAGGTTATTGTGGCACTGAATGACACTCTAGATCAAATTAACTTATTAATTGATATAAGCGGAACCTTATACTACAGGAAACACAATATACATTTTTTTTCAATTGCACATAGAACATTTTCAAAAGTAGACCACCTGGTGGGTAGAACACAAAACAAATCTCAATAAATTCAAGAAAAGTGAAATCATATCAAGCATGTGATCTGAAAACAATGGATTGACTAGAAACCAACAACCTCAAAGAAGTAAACTCAAAACATTCAAATACATGGAGACTGAATAACATATTATAAAATAATGAATGGGTCAACAATGAGATCAAGGAAGAAATAAAAAAGTATCAGGCAAAAATGAAAATGAACACACAACGACCCAAAGCCTTTGGGACACAGCAAAGATAGCACTGAGAGAGAGGTTTATAGCAATACAGGCCTACCTAAAAAAGATAGAAAAATATCAAATTAAGCAACCTAATCTGACATCTACAAGAACTAGAGGAACAACAAAGCCCAGAGCAAGTAAAAAGGAAGGAAATAATCAAGAACAGTGCAGAATTAAATGGCACAGAGACTGAAAGAACAATCCAATGGACCAATAAATACAGAAGCTAGTTCTTTGAAAAGATAAACAAAATTGACAAGCCATTACATAGGCTTATCAAGAAAAAAAAAGAGGGGACACAAATAAATGTAATCAGAAATGAAAGAGAAGTTAAAACTGATACCTTCAAAATACAAAAGGTTATATGAAAAAGTATATGCTGAGAAATTGGACAACCTGGGTGAAATGGACAAATTTCTAGAAACAGAACCTGCCAAAACTGAATCAAGAAGCAGTAGGAAGACCGAGTAGACTGATAACTAGCAAAATTGAAGAGGTAATCAAAAAATTTCCAGCACACAAAAGATCTGGATTGGATAGCTTCACAAATGAATTTTACCATACTTTTAAGGAAGAACATACTCCTATCCTCCTTAAACTATTCTAAAACATACAAGAAGGGAAACGACTCCCACACTCTTTTTACAGGCCCAGTATCATCCTAATTCCAAAACCAGATAAAGACAAAACAAAGAAAGAAAGTTACAGGCCAATGTCTCTGATGAATATAGATTCTAAAATCCTCAACAATATACTCACACTCCATATTCAGAAATACACTAAAAAGATCATACACCAGGGCCAAGTGGGGTTCATCCCACTGAGGTAAGGATGGTATAATACTCACAAATCAATAAATATAGTATACCTCATAAACAAAATTAAGTGCAAAGATCATGTAATTATATCAATAGATGCTGAAAAAGCATTTGATAAAATCCAGCACCCATTTAAGACAAAAGAAAAAAAAAAAAAACATGCCGCAAAATGGGAATAGAGGGAGAATACCTCAATAAAAGCCATATATGAGAAATCTAGAGTCAACATTATGCTCAACAGGCAAAAATGAAAGCTTTAAGGAACAAGACAAAGATGTCCACTTTTGCCACTTTTATTCAATATAGTACAGGATGTTCTAGTCACAATGATCAGACAACAAAAGGGAATAAAAGGAGCCCAAATTAGAAAGGAGAAAGTAAAACTATTAATATACCAATGGCATATTTCACAGATCTAGAACAAACATTTCAAAAACATATGGAACTAAAAAAGATCCCAAATAGGCCCAGCAATCTTGAGAAGAAGAACAAAGTTGGAGGGATCACAATATCAGATATCAAACTAAGCTTCAAGGCCACCATAATCAAAACAATCTGGTACTGGCATAAGAATAGACACATAAATCAATGGAACAGAACAGAGAAGCCAGAAATAAACCCAAGTCTCTATGTTCAACTAAGATTTGAGTAAGGGAGAAGGAGCATACAATGGAGTAGCAACAGCCTGTGCAATGAATGGTGTTGGGAGAACTGGACAGGGGCATGCAAACAAATGAAACTAGGCCACCAACTTACAATGTACCCAAGAATAAACTCAAAATGGATAAAAAACTAAATATAAATCATGGCACCACATACAAAGAGCCCAAAGGCATATGAAAGAATGCTCAACATCACTAGCCATCAGAGAGATGCAAATTAAAACCACAATGAGATACCATCTCACACTTGTCAGACTAGCCATCATGAACAAATCAACAAACAACAAGTGCTGTCCAGGATATGGAGAAAAAGGAACCCTGGTGCACTGCAGTTGGGAATGCAGACTGGTGCAGCCACTATGAAAAACTGTATGGAATTTCCTCAAAAAACTAAGAATAGAACTGACTTATGACCCAGTGACTCCACTGCTAGGATTATACCCAAAGAACCCTGAAACATCAATTCAGAAGAACCTATGCACCCCTATGTTCATAGCAGCGCTATTTACAATAGCTAAGTGCTGGAAACAGTCTAAGTGTCCATCAGTGGATGAATGGATCAATAAACTTTGGTACATTTAAACAATGGAGTTCTATGTGCAAAAAGAAAAAGAGAACTCCTACTATTTGTGATAGCATGGATGGAATTGGAGAGTATTATGCTTAGCGAGATAAGCCAGGCAGCAAAAATTAAATACTACATGTTCTCACTTAATACAGGAGACTAATGAACAAACAAACAAACAAACAGAACAGAACCAGAGACATGAATACAGGGAACACGCTTTCAGTGTGTAGAGGGGTGGGGGAGGGGGAGAAGGGAGCAAGGAAGGGGAACAGTTTAGTCACGGATGGCCCATGGGCACAAACAACAGGTGGGATTGACTGGGCGGGGGGTTGGTAAGGAGGATGGGGAAGGGGAGAGCAGAGGGGGAAAAATTAGATGAATGTAATATAACAACAATGAAAAAATATATATATAATATATTAATATTATATATATATATTACATTTTTTTAAAGGTGAAAAGGAAACCCAAAGAAAGGGAGAAAATATATACTCAACAAATAATTTTCATGCAGGATATATTAAGACCTCTTACATATTAACAACAAAAAGACAGTTCAATTAAAAATGGCCAATGAATTTTAATAGATTTTTCTCCAAAGAAGATATGCAAATAGATAACAGGCACATGAAAAGATGCCCAGAATCATTTCTCATGAGGGAAAAGCAAATAAAAACCACTGTAAGATGTCTCCTACATTCACAAAGACTGACAGGCACAAGTGCTTCAGGAATGTGGAAAAAGTGGAACCCTCAGACAGTGCTAGTGGGAATGGAAAATTGTGCAGCTGCCTTGGAAAACTGTGTTCCTCAAACAGTGAAACATAGAGCTACCATAGGACCCAACAATTCTATCCTAAGTATATATCCAAGAGAACTGAAAATATATGTCCACACAAAATCTTGTGTATTAATATTTATAGCAGCATTATTCACAGCTATAAACAAGCAGAACCAACCCAAGTATCCATTAACTAAAGAATGGATAAACAAAACATTGTATCTATATAATGAGTAGTATTTGGTCATGAAAAGGTATGAAGTACTGATACATGCTACAGTATGGGTAAACATTGAATACGTGTGTTGTGAGTGAAAGAGGTTGGTCACAAGAGACCAGATGTTGAGTAAGCCCTTTTGTATTAAAAGTCCAGAATAGGCAAATCCATAGAGACAGAAATTAGAATATTAGTTGCCATGAGTAGGGACAGGCGGAATAAAGAGTGACTGCTACTGGTTATATAATTAGGCAGTGGTGATGGTTGCACAATTTTGTGAATATATTGTGCTAAATCCACTTTATTGTTTATATTAGTGAACTTTATGATATATAAATTATATCTCAATAAAGCTGTTATTATTAAAAAGAAAACTTAGCCAGAAGAAAGAGACCCAAAGATAAACTGCATGTTGGAATAAGGAGTCAAAGACTTTAAAATAACTTTTAATTTATTTTAATAGGGAAAAGGATTAACTGAATAAAATATGCAGAACTTCAATAGGAAAATGAAATCTCTAAAGACGAGCCAACTAATTATTATAGAAAAATTGAGAAAAATAGTATCTTGAAAACATCTCTCTTGGTAATTGAAAAAGTGAAAAGCCAAAAAGAAAAATTAGTAGACATATAGAATATTTTTTTAAAATCCTGTTAACCACATTGAAGCAATAATCACAAGCTACAATGTGAGCTATTTCACAAATCAATGCACATTTACCTAAAAGTTCTATGTTAATGGAAAATAAAAACATGAACCTAAAGAAATGTAATCACCCAATGCAATGCATGAGCCCTAAATGGATTTAGAAAAATGAATTATAAAGTACATTTTGGGGATAATAAAAATATTTGAGGGAATTATTGCTGTCTTAATGTAATGATGGTATTGTGAATATGTTGATCAACATCTTTATTCTTAGATGTATAAGGTTGAAATGTTATCTGCTATTTACTTTCAATAGTTCAGGAAATAGTATACTTTGTGTAAACTGTTAGAAAAGGCTAATTTTTTTCATTAAACATACAATTATACCTTTATATTGTATTTTATTTCTAACTTTTTAAAAGATTTTATTTGTTTTTAAAGAGAGGGGAAGGGAGGGAAGCAGAGGGGAAAGAGACATCAATGTATGGCTGCCTTTCACCTGCCTCCAGCCACGGACCTGGCTGGAGACCTGGCTTGCAACCTGGTCACATGCCCTAGATGGGAATCGAACCAGTGACTTTGGGTTCCTAGGCCAGCACTTTTCCACTGAGCCACCAGCCAGGGTTATTTCTAATTTTTAATAGTTGGTATTACAAATAAAATTTTATTGTATTTTGAAAGAAATCTTATGCAGAATTCTTCAGCTTACCAGTCAACAAAATCTTAACAAGGTAATGTCAGTAAGACTTATGTGCCATTCCTATAAATAACGAGATATAAACTTCTGTCAAGCCCTTTTTAAAGTCCACTTTATCTTTCAAAGTGACATTGTTGTTTTAGAACAGTCAACAAAGTAAAGAATTACATATAACCCAAATTAGAATTACAGATTAAGTCAAATCTCAATATTGTTTTGAAGACTTTTCCCGCAATCTTCTTTTAAGTTTAAAACAGTAATTATAAAACTCTTGGGATTACTTTCCATAGTAAAATCTTTTTAGCATAGTTTGCCACTGTTCTTTTTCAGCTGTTTGACCTAATGTCTTATTAATGTTTTTCAGCAGTTTGACCTAAAAATGACCTCTTTCAGAACACATGTGGATACAATAACCATTGACAAAGTTATTTTTACCTAAAGAAAAAAAAGAATGAAGTGGGAGTAGATCCATTATTCAAATGGAAGGTACAATACAAGCAAATACTCCTATAAGAATACTACATAACGAAGTCCATTTAAGAAATAAAAAGTCTGAGAGCCCTGGCTGGTGGCACAGTGGATAAGGCGCCAGCCTGCGAACCCAAAGGTCGCTGGTTCGGTTCCCAGCCAGGGCACATAACCAGGCTGCAAGCCAGTTTTCCAGCCAGATCTGTAGCTGGAGACAGGTGAAAGGCACCCATACATTGATGTTTCTCTCCCTCTCTGCCTCTCCCCCTTCACTTCTCTCTGAAAAATAATGAATAAAATCTTTAAAAAAAAAAAAAAAGAAAGAAAAAAAGAAATAAAGTCTGAGAGCTTGCTGTATGTACTGTGATAATATTCATAACTTAAAAGCTGAGCTGCTAAGAGGCAAGAATGATGGTCTTAAGTAGTGATTGATGGTGCTGATTTCCTGATCATTACATTGTTATTTTGTAACAAAGGAAATATTTGGTTTAGTGGTACACCTCATTTTCTTAGCTAAGGGAGAAAATGTATATTCTGTAGAAAAGTCAAGATTTATAACCATTTCCTCTGTAGAACCAAACCTCTAAATCCACCAAACATTTTAATTCTAAGCATCTCACCTCCTGTTATTTTGGTTCCTTCCTATAGTTCCCCCAACACCACAGTTCTCTGATTCCAGAATCCAATAAAGGTACCATCACCTTTTCACTGCTCCTCACCCACCTCACATTAAATTTCTTTCTTACATATTATGATAATCATCACAATGTATACACCATCGTCTTGTTCCTCTTTGAGTCGCTGTACTACTCATTTGAGCATCATTCCTACTATACTATCCTATCCATTCACTCACTTCCTCATTCTCCAAGGTAAACTATTTCACTATAACTTTGTGCCTTGACTATTGCAGTAACCTCCAAACTGGTTTCTTGACTTACACCCTTGTGCCCTGCCTACAGTTTATCTTAACACAACAATTAATTCTTAATAACTATTGACATTTTAAAATGCTAATATTAACCTATTACTCGTCTTCTTAAAACAGGCAGTGACTTCTCAGAATAAAAGGCCAATGTCTTCACATGGTCCACAAGCCCCTACAAAATCTAGCTGTTCATTATCTTATTTTCTACCATCCTCCCCTTTTCATTCTGCTCTAGCCCCACTGGTGGTCTCCTGCTATTTCTGGAACATGCCAGCATGCTCTTGCCTCAAGGCCTTTAAACTTTTTAGGACTTGCTCTCTCCCTTCCTTCAGGTCTTTTACACATGTCATTTCAGTGAGGCCTTTTTTGTCTACCCTACTTAAAACTATTTTTCTCATAGCACTTACCATTTCTGACCTATTATTATATATTTACTTCACACATATTGTTTCTTGCTCTAACCACCACTAGCACGTAAGCTCCATGAAAGCATGGATTTTGTCTGTTTGGTTGATTGTTGTACTCACATTGTCTACAATGTGACCATACATATTAGACAACCCTAAAAACTTTTTATTAACTGAATAAAAGAAATAATAGTGACACAAAAAATAATATAAATGCATCTTTTTATCTGAGTCATTTGTTGAATTAAACCAACACTGTTACATACTTTTAAAATGAGATTAACACAAAAATTTTTAATAAAAATAATTGATATAAAATACAAACCTCAAGTTACCATAAACTTATTGTCTATGTTGAAAGGTAGTACTTTGTTTCCTGGGAATTAATTTTAAAAGTCAATATACATATCCATTCTTACAATTTTACCACTTTGAGAAAATTATCTTCAGCTTTCTGATTTTTTAACATTAGAATCTATACTATGAGAAAATAAACATTACCCAAAGTCAATATGGATGCTGGAATACCCATAAACTCAAATAAAAAATTTAGGATTTTGAAACTTTTAAGCAATTTTCAAATTTTAAATTATAGAAAAATATTCTTACTTGAATCCAAATATGGAAATTTATCTAAAGTAATTTCTAACTTATAACTTACTAATGATGAGTTGTGTTAAATTTAATATTTTATTGTATTAATGTTAATATGTTAAATGAATTTAAAGCTATTGTTTTAAAAAGTTGAAGCAGAAAATTTTAAGTTATGTCAAAGAAAAACCTTTTGATTTAAAAAGCAATGAAACAGACCTAGAGAAAGTGAAGCAAAGGATGAGAAGTTGTTTAAAAAACATCAACTGCTTTCAAACAGTTCCATAAAAACTTCCATTTTGGTACAATAATTTATATAGACCATTATTTAAATTTGAGTGCCAACAATACATTAGAAAACCAAACATGTTAGTTCATAAAAACACTCACCTACAACACCATTCAATACGACCTTCACCTTCACACTTTTTGGCCCAATGATTATCTGCCAGATTTTTCATTGCAACAGCATATTCACAAAGTGTTTCCTCATCCTCACAATGTTCTCGCCAGATCTTATCAAAATCACCCACTAAAAATGAGGGAAAAAAATGGATTAAGTATACAGAGATCCACAAATACAGTTATTAGTTCCCAATATTAAAAACAGGTTGAGAGCCCTGGCTGGTGTGGCTCAGTGGATTGGTGCCTGCGAACCCAAGTGCTGCTGGTTCGATTCCCATTCAGGGCACGTACTTGGGTTGCAAGCCAGGTCTCTGGCCAGGTCCCCAGCTGGAGGCAGGTGAAAGGCGACCATATATTGATGTTTCTCTCCCTTTCTTCCTCCCTCCCTTCCCCTCTCTCTAAAAAAAATGAATAATATCTTAAATAAAAAACTACTAATAATAAAAATTAAAATAAAAAACCAGATTGATAGATAAGAGAGCAACTTAAGTTAGCAAGCTATGGATTGTTATTTACATATCTGGACTGGTTCTAAGCATACTGTACTTTTAAAAACTATAATCCTAATATAAAAATTTTACTAAAAAATTACCTCGGAAGCCTCTCCAAAGTCTTATTTATAAAATGTTCTGAATAAAAAGTTTAAACTGATTACATTTGGCCACTGTATTACTTCAGCTACCTTTTTGAAAAAATTAAGTTAGTCACCACACTTAATATAAAATTTGAAATATCAATTTGAGTTCTGCTAAAGAGAGGTATGAAAATGCTATGGCCAAGTAAATGACCTTAACATAATTTTAAGGGTAAAAGAGTAAATAAAAATGATCATGGTAGCTTCATTTAATGTCCTTAGATATAAAATAAACATCCTCTTGCCTTATAATCAAATGTAGACAATTGTTTGGTACAAAATAAACATTTAAAAACATAAACAGAATAACCAAATTTGGAGATGATAATTATACTCAAATTATTCCCTCAACTGAAACTTTTAGATTCGGTATTCAAGCTTTTTAACAAAAATAACAATAGTTCAACTATAACATTTTACTATTCAAAATTTGATGGGTGGGTGGGGAGGGAGACAGAGGGAAGCAAAAAGGGGATGGATGTAATACAACAACAATAAAATTTTTTAAAAAATTGAAAAACTATTGGTTATTTTAAGCACACAGTCCAAATAAGTTGAAAACCAAACTAACAGCCTTCTAGTTTGACCTAAAGAGAAAAATAATCGTACAAATATGTATATATACTTTCACAAACACAGGTGAGTTGGTATCAGCCTCAGTCTTGGCCTGAACACTTATTTTAAACTCAACAGGAATAAGGATAAAGTTTTTTCTTTTGAGGGGTTATATTCTTAAACAAAACTATTTTCTTTAATCACTAATACTTGTGTAATGACAGGGCTCTCAATTTCTTATATTGTAGATTGCCAATAACTGCCCACTAAAAACAAGCAGGCAAACAAAAATTTTCTACATTCTCAAAGGAAAGGTCATCCTCAGTTTTGCAGTTCTTTCAGATATAATTATTTACTCTAAGAAGTTTTTGAAACAAAAATTTTGATTAATAATACTTTAACAAACCTATGATGGTTTATACCTATTCTTGATTTTACTAACAGGATTTGATACCAAATGGTTCAATAAGGTATAACATTTTAAAGTTTCTTTATCTTTTATTGGTAGATATCTTCATCTCTAAAAGGCCCTTTGAATTTGTAAGTTTCACTGTCCTATAAAATGTATGAATTTTAAATAAATACATATATATGCTACATTTGCTGGCAATAGCAGTCATTGAAACAAAAGTTCTATTATCCAATATGTTTGGGAAAAGCTATGTTTAGCATCTCTGAACAGGTTTCCCTTTTATACAACTTTTTACTTTAGATTCTACAGAAGGTACTAGTTAAGAGCCTGAATACAAGTAATTTGGGTGGAACAGAATCCTAGGGATCAGGAGTGAGGGAGTGAGTGGGAGAATAAGCCAAGGAAGGAGAAAATGCTAATACAAAAGTACTTTATTGAGATTCCTGCTGTGGGGAACAGACAAGCTATAGAAGACCTGGAATTATTCACCTACGGGGGAGGGGTGGGGGGAGCTGGGACATTTATCTATTAGCTAATATCCCCCATTAATCAAGGGTTGTTAACAACATGTACTTCTAGCATCTACTTAAGTACTGCATAAGAGACAATCCATGGTGGGCTCCAACAGTGTTGAAGGAGAGAAAGAAAAGCAAGCAAGCACATATTTAAAGTGAAACTCTGTTAAGGCTGGGTGGCTCTGAACTCACAGTATCTGTCCACCACAACTGAGAACCAAGGGTACGTTATATAGGCCCCCAAAGGCATCTATTACTATGTGACTATATAATGTGAAACTCAATTTACTTTAGAATTATTCTACTAGCTATGAGACGCAAAGTCAACTATAAATACATAGAAACCTGCTACCCTTCAGTTTTATAAAAAGCCTCTAGTTTCTCATACTTTGCAAAATTCTCATTAAATATTGTACATTTTTATCGTTATTTTTGTTTACGCTATTATATCTCAGTTTTTCCCCATATGCCCACCTCCAACTAGCCCTTGCCTTCCTTTTCCTATGCCTTCACCACACCTTTGCCTGTGTCTGTGGAGTATCTAATCCCTTCACCTTAATTCAAATGGTCCCTCTTCTCCTCTGCACTATGAAAGATGTCAGTCTGTTCCATGTATCCATCTGTTTCTATTTTGTTCCTTGGTATATTTTGTTCATTAGAATTCACATATATGTGAGATTATATGATATTTGTCTTTCTCTAACTGGCTTATTTCACTTACCACAAAACTCTCCAGGTCCATCCATACTGTTGAATAAGGTAAGATTTCCTTCTTTCTTATGGCTACATAGTATTTTATTGTGTAAATGTATCGTACGCTTTTTATCCACTCATTTACTGATGGGTACTTGGGCTGTTTCCAGATCTTGGCTCTTGTACATAGTTCTGCTATGAACATAGGGGTGCGTATATTTTGGCTGATTCGTGTTTCTGGATTCTTAGGATATATTCCCAGAAGTGGAATTGCTGGGTCAAAAGGCAGTACCATTTTTAATTATCTAAGGAACTCCATACTGTGTCCTCAGTGGCTGCACTAGTCTGTATTCCCACCAACAGTGCATGAGGGATCCCTTTCCTTCACATCCTCGGCTGCACTTGTTAATTTATCGATGATAGTCTTCTGGTAGGTGTGAGGTGGTATCTCATTCTAGTATTAGTGATGATTAGTGACTTCGAGCATTTTTTCATGTATCTATTAGCCATCTGTATGTCCTCTAGAAGAAGTGTCCATTCAGGTCGTTAGCCCATTAATTGGATTATCTTCTTGTTAAGTTGTATAAGTTCTTTATATATTTTGAAAAATAAACCCTTTTCAGATGAATTGTTGCCAAATATGTATTTCAATAGAGTGGATTTCCATTTCATTCTCTTGATGGTTTCCTGAACTGTGCAGTAACTTTCAAATTTGAAGTAATCTATTTATTGTTTCTTTTGTCTCCCTTGTACTAGGAGATATAGAGGCAAAAATACTGCTACAAGATTGATTTGAAATTTTATTACCTATGTTTTCTTCTAAAATTTTTATGGTATCATGACTCATTAAAATCTTTTATCCACTTTGAGTCTATTCTTATGCATGTTATAAACTGGTGAGCTAGTTTCAGGGGTTTTTGTTTGTTTTTTTGCATATACAGGTTGCAGGTGATAAAGTGGCAAAGCTTTAGTAAAATAAACATACCATACAAGTGTTATATTTTGAAATAAATTTATTCTTATATGTAAATATATAAATAGTCATTTGTTTAAAAAAGTCTCCATTTGTTGCAATAATAGACTCTATTGCAGAATCTTAAGCACACTTTACTTAACTTTCCTTTGTCTATGGACATCATAATGTTTTCAATCTTAGCTTTAACAGCCTCTTAATTAGAATGAGGTTGTTTATTAACTTCTCTCTCACAAATGCTGCATATATAACAGTCTAAAGGATCTGCATCTGGTAAACTAGGTAGCCAGATTTCCTTTAACCAGAATTCAGGAACACTGACACTGAGACATTGTTAGCACCTTTTTGGCATTATGTGCTGGTGCACCATCTTGTTGGAAGAGAAAATGATGTCCATTCTCAACTTGCTTCATCCATGGTATAACTTCTTCTTTCAAAATGTCAAGGTAAACATCAACAGTCACCTTCAAGCCTTGTGGAAAAAAATGCAGGGTCATGATATCGCCTTCGCTGCTGACAACACCTAACACCATCACTGTAGCACGAAATTTCGTTTTCATGACAACTGGGACTTCATTAAGATTCTCACAGAGCCACCTGCTCTTTCTTCTGTTGACTATTTGGTCCTGCTAAAAATTCTTTTCATCAGAGAAGAAAATCAGAGGGTTTTTTTCAATTTTGTTAGCAGTTTTCTTGCTTTTTCAAAGTACCTTTCCTTTGTCTGCTGTGTCATAAGCTGGCCTCTTCTAAAAACATAGGATCTGTATCTGATACCTTCAGCAATAATCTTGGGTATGTTATACCATCCCTCAATCTCTGGCTAAATCTGATTTGTTCATAATGTATGAACTTTTTTTTAAGATTTTTTATTTTATTATTTTTAGAAAGAGGGGAATAGAGAGAGGCAGAGGCACGTGTCCTAGTGCAGGGTGAAGAGGGAGAGAGACATCAATGTATTGTTTTTCACCTGTCTCCAGTCACACACATGACTGGAGCCCTGGCTTGCAACCTAGTTATGTTGCCCTGGCTGGGAATCGAACCTATGATCTTTGGGTTCACAGGCCGGCACCTTACCCACTGTGCTACCAGCCAGGGCTTGTATGAACTTTTTAATGTACTGCCAATCTAGTTTGGTAATATTTTGTTGAGGATTTTAGTATGTGCAACAGGGATATTGGCCTATGATCTTGTTGTGTCATTATCTAATTTGAATTAGTATAATATTGGCCTCATAAAGGGAAAAAAAAGAAACAAAAAAAAATTACACATTGGTGGCTATAGAATAGACAGGGATGTTAAGAAGAACAAATAAGAGAAGCCAAACAACTTACATGCATGATTCATGGACATGAACCAAGGGGGGCATTGCTCAAGGAAATGGGGTACTGGGTGGAGGGGGGCAAAGGGGAAAATTGGGACAACTGTAATAGCAAAATAAATAAAATATATTAAAAAAAGAGAGCTTAGGAGTCTTCCCTACTCATGTTTTGGAATAGTTTGAGAAGGATATGTGTTAGTTCTTTTTTGAATGATTGGTAAAATTCACCTAGGAAGACATCTGGTCAAGTACTTTGGTTTTCTAGGAGTTTTTTGATTACTGTTTCAATTTCATTCGTTGTAATTGGTCTACTCAAATTTTCTGGTTCTTCCTAATTCAGTTTGCAAGACTACGTATTTTCAGAAATCTATTTCATCAACGTTGTTTAATTTGTTGGTATATAGTTATTCATAGTATTTTCTTCCAATCCTTTGTATTCTGTGGTATCAGGTGTTACTTTCATTCTTTCATTTCTGATTTTATTTATCCTGGTCAATTATCTCTTTTTTTCTTGATAAAGGAGGCTAAAGGTTTACCCATCTTGTTTATCTTTTTGAAGAACCAGCTCATTTTCCCTGATCTTATGAATTTTTTTTTTTTTTGGTCTCTATGGCATTTATTTCCACTTTGATCTTTATTATTTCCCGCATTCTACTCACTCTGGGATTTGTTTGTTGTTGTTTTTCTAGTTATAGGTGTAGGAGTAATTAGTATTTGATATTTTTCTTAATTCTAGAAAATTACAGTTCAATTAATTACAAGTTCATGTAATGCCATGAATTTGTATCTCAGAATTGCTTTTACTGTAAGTTTCATAAATTTTGGGTTGTCATTTGTTTCCAGGTAATTTTTAAATTCTTCCTTAATGATAACCCATCGATTGTTCAATAACATGCTATTTTGTCTCCATTCTTTTCAGTTTTTTGAGTTTTTTTAAATGAAGTTGATTTCTAGTCTAAGACCATTGTTATCCGAGAAAATGCTTGATACAATTTCAATTTTCTTGACTTGGTTAAGACTTACTTTGTATCATAACACGTGGTCTAGCTTTTGGAATGTTCCATGTGTACTTGAAAGAATGTGTATTTTGCTACTTCAGAATGAATATTCTATAAATATTCTATAAATATCCAATCTAGTCTGTCATTAAGATATTTTTCCTTGTTAATTTTCTGTCTGGAAGATCTCTCCACTGATAACAGTAGGGTGTTAAAATCCCCTACTATGATTGTATTGTTGGCAATACCTTCCTTAGAGTCTATCAAGATTTTTTTAAAATATTATCTATTTAGGTTCTCCTACATTGAAAGCATAAATTTTTACAAGGTTTATATCCTCTTGTTGGGCTGATCCCTTTAGTGCATTATGTAATAACTCTCTTGTCCCTTGTTATGGCCTTTGTTTTGAAGTCTATTTTGTCAGATATTGTATTGCTACCCCAGCTTTTTTTAATTTCCACTTGTATAAAAATTTTTACCATCTCTTCATTTTCAGTCCATGTGACCCTTTTGTTCTGAGGTAGGTCTCTTGTACATAGCATATAGAAAGGCCATGTTTTCTTATCCATTTGGCTACCCCGTCTTTTTATAATTCAACCCCTTTACATTTAAGGTTATTAATAGGTACATGTTTATTGCCATTTTTTCTGTATACCTATGTTCCTCTCTATATATACATTTTCTTCTTCAAAAAGCAGTACCTGTAACATTTCCTGTGATGCTGGTTTGGTGGTAATGAACTTATATACATATGTGTATTTTTTTGGTCTGGGAAGCACCTTATTTAACCTTCACTTTTAAATAACATTGCTAGATATAGATTTGGTTGCTTATCCTAGTTTTCATCACTTTAAATACTTTATGCCAACCCCTCCAGGCCTCAAATGTTTCTATTGAGAAATCAGCTGACAACCTTATGGGAACTCCTTTGTAGGTAACTAACTGTGTCTCTCTCTAGTTGTCTTAAGATTCTCCTTTTGTCTTTAACATTCGCCCTTTTAGTAATGACGTGCCCTAGTGCAGGTCTCTTTGGGTTCATCCTATTTAGGATGCTTTCTGAACTTGTGTGACTTTTTCTTAACCAGGTTGGGGAAATTTATTACCATTATTTCTTCAGTCAGGTTCCCTGTGCAGCTGCTCTGCACCTCCCAACTCAGTAGTAGGAAAGGATGATGAGGGGGAGGGGTGACAGTTATGTGCTCTAGGTGGGCGAAGCAGTCCTGTTTTCCAAACCACACCATTAAGTCACTGTCAATGTCTCTACCTAAAACCTCCTCAGAAAACAGAGGGGCCCTTAAAGTCATTGCTGGGTGTAGCCAGCACACACCTCTATAGGATGCAAGCACAGCAGCTCTATGTAGTACCTTTTGTACCCCATGGTTATATGTCCTATCAGCTAGCTTTCAGCTGGTTGTTCAGGGTGACTTATCTGCAATTTTGCTGTAAATCTGGTTTGAGGTGGGGAGCAAGTGGATGCAACTTTCATCCACTTTGTAGCCTTCTTGGAAATTCTGTCAATTTCTCATGGAGTTTTAAGGTTTACTATCTGCTCCAATGAAGTTTTGAGGATAAAATCACTGGCATCAATGGATTGATCTTCTAAACCAAAAATAAACAAGGCAACAACTACATTATAGGATTCATATGATGGGATGAATTAAATTGATATTTACAAAACATTTCTTCCCAAAGCAGAATACCATTCCTACCAGACTACATGGTAGGAAACATAGTAAGTCTTAGTAAATTCAAGAAGATTGAAATCTTATCAATCATCTCTTACCACAGGGATATAAAACTAGAAATCAATTATTTTTAAAAAATGAGTAGCATTCAAACACATGGAAATGAAATAACATGTTATTAAGCAATAAATGGGTTAACAATGAGATAAAAGAAGAAATCAAAAGTCACTTAGAAACAAATGAAAATGAATACAAAACAACCCAAAATCTGTAAAATCCAGCAAAAGCTGCAATGAGAATGAAAATGATCCAACCCTACACATAACAGAGAAGAAAAACAACAGACAAATTCAGAGTAATGAGAAAGAAAGACAATAAAGATTACAGAAAAAATGAATGCTGTAGAAAAATTAATGCAAAAGATCAATGAAACCAAGAACTGGTTCTTTGAAAAGATAAACAAGATTAACAAACCTTTAACCAGACTCATCAAGAAAAAGAGAAGACCCAAATAAACAAAATCAGAAATGAAAGAGGAGAAGGAACAATTGACACCACAGAAATACAAAGGAAAATAAGGGAATACTATGAACAACTATATGCCAACAAATTGAACAACCTGGGCAAAACAGATAATTTCCTAGACATATAATCTTCCAAAACTGAACCAATTAGAATCAGAAACCTTGAAGAGACCAATTACAACTTGTATATCCAAATCAGTAACAAAAAAATTCCCAGCAAACAAAGTCCTGGGCTGGATGGCTTCTCAGAGAATTTTACATAACATTCAAAAACACTTATTCTTTTCAAACTATTTCAAAAAAAATTCAAGAAAAGGAAAGATTCCAAGCTTATTTTACAAAGCCAACATTATCCTGTACCCAAAACCAGACAATAATAAAACAGAAAGAGAACTGTAGGCCAATATCCCAGGTGAGTATACATGCTGAAATCCGTAACAAAATATTAACAAACCAAATCCAGCATTACAAATCCTTTAATAGAATAAAAAGGGAAATAACTCAATGGGAGAACATATTTTCCAATGACACATTTGATAAGGAATTAATTTCCAAAAAATATAAAGAACTTATACAACTAAATGCCAAGAAGATCAACAACTCAATTAAAAAAGGGCAAAGGAGCTCTGACCAATGTGGTGCAGTTGGTTAGAGCAATGTACCATCAACTTAAAGGTTAGATGTTTGATCCCCAGTCTGCACACATTACCTGGGTTGTGGGTTCAATATCCCTGGTCAGAGATGCAGATGTGTACAGGAGGCAACAATCAACGTTTCTCTCACATCTCTCTCTCTCTCTCTCCCCCTTCCTCTCTTTCTTAAACCACTAACAAAGAAATATCCTCAAGTAAGAATTTTTTAAATGGGCAAAGTATTTGAAACATGCTCAATGTCACTCACCATCAGAGAGATGCAAATTAAAACCACAATAAGACATCACCTCACACCTACCAAAATGGCTATCATCAATAAACCAACAAACAAGTGCTGGAGAGGATGAGGAGAATAGGGAAGCCTAGTACTGTCGGCAGGAATGCCAAGTGGTACAGCAACAGTGGAAAACAATATGGAGTTCCCTCAAAAAATTAAAAATAGAACTACCTTATAACCCAGCAATCCCACTTCTGGGAATTTATCCAAAGAAACTTGAAACACAAATTTGAAAGAATTTATGCACCCTTACATTCACTGCAGTGTTATTTACAATAACCAAGATTTGGAAAAGAGCCTAAGTGTCCTTTAGGTAAGTAGATGAATGGATAAAAATGATGTAGTATATTTACACAATAGAATACACCTGGCTGTAAAAAAGAAGAAAACCTTATACCTTTTACAACAGTGTGAATGGATCTTGTGAGTGTGATGCTGAGAAAAATAAGCCAGTCAGAGAAAGACAAATACTGTGTTATCTCTCTTATATTTGTAATTTAAGGAACAAAATAAACTGACAACATAGAAACAGAGGCATAGATATATGGAACAGACTGACAGCTTTGAGAGGACACAGGATGCCGATAACTGTAGTGATAGCCAGAGGGAAAGGGGGCTTCAGGATTGGCAGGGGAAAGCAAAGTGGGATTAATACTACACTATTGTTATACAATGCAAAAGAGTAGGTATCATGTAATTCCATAAAATAAAACTAAAAAATTAAGACAAATCTATATAACAAGCGATTGGTAGGACAGGAATAGAAAGACTGACTGCAAAGGTGCATAAGAAAATGTTCTATAACTTGATTTTGGTAATGGTTTCACAGGAGAATATATCTGGCAAAACCCACTGAATTATACACTTTAAATGGGTGCAGTTCATTGTATACAAATTATACCTCAATAAATTTAATTTTTTTAAAGGATTTTTATTATTTCCAGAGAGACTGGTAGGGAGAGAGGGAGAGAGACATCAATGTATGGTTGCCTTTCACCTGCCTCCAGCTACGGACCTGGCTGGAGACCTGGTTTGCAACCTGGTTACGTGCCCAGGCTGGGAATCGAACCAGCAACTTTTGCGTTCACAGGCTGGTGCCTTATCAACTATGCTACCAGCCAGGGCTTAAATTTAATTTTTTAAAAAGTGATGTGCCATGAGCATAGTTAAAGTTATAAACTAATAACTATTTAATTAAATTTGAAGGTCATCAAATTCTGCAAAAAAATAAAGTCTTAAACAAGTAAGTCTTGAACTTTTAGAAATTCAGAGCTAACAACTTATATAAATTGTACTTAGGTGCATTACCAAATAGAGGCTATAAAATACATTATCTATAGATTACCAGATTACCCAATTTAAGTTCAAAGAACCTTTAAAAAATCATTTCCTCTAATATAAGATAAACAAACTCATGACCAAGTAGAAACAAGTTCAGCAGCTATTCCAAGATATTAAAACGATGTGTTCAGAACCAAATTATCTCCTCAACATAGTTAAACCACACACAGACCATCTTTTTCAGCATTTTTGAGTATCTGATATAGTGACACATCTCAAGGTGGGACAAAATATCCAAGGTGTTTTGTGTTGAAGCAGCTCCTGAGAATCAAACAAAGAAACCACCTTATTAAGTCAGGTGGATAGGAGACTTATTGAGATGATCACTTATTAAGTTATGCAATGCCTCATTACTAGGCTGTGCACCAAAACTAATATAATAACGAATATCAACTATAAATGAAAATAAAAATAATTTAAAAATCAAAAACCAAAGAAATCACCATATCTTACATCCAACATGCCATGACCAGTCATTTCTCTGATGGGGGTGGGGTAAGGGGGACAATATTTAATATACTAAAAACATCAGACCTTTTTCACATAAAAACTTGGGAATGTGAGAAGAAAGGGGGGGGCAAAAATTTCACAGCCATTCCAATTCCGGAGAAGAGTCTACAGAATAATCTAGGTAAAAATTCCAGGAGCGACTCAGTCCTCAATGTTACAGTCCTTAAATGAATTCAGGCTACAGGTACACCTCTGTTATTTTTAAAATTATGTAGTATTAAACAACTTAAGGTTTCCTATATGCCACATGCTGCTTTAAGGATATGGACCCTAAGAAAAAAGATGCATACTAAGAAGGGCTCCTGGTGATTTAACTGACCTTACATTTAAAGAACAATAACAAAACAAACAAAAAATCTCAGAGCCTAGCAGCTGTTGCTAAACAGGACTCACTCACCAAAATGACACTTTCGGGAGAAGCTGCCTGCTAACTACACTGAACTGCCTTCTGGAACTGTGTTTCTGCCATCTGAGCCAGCCACTGAGTTCATGAAATAATATTTCAACAACAGGATTGAGACATTATTCCCCGTCCAAATAGAGCTGCGCAACTATATCCCCATCAGCATCTTTACTGAAAAGCAGCTCCATTCTGACCAGTTAAGACAATGCCTTTATTTTTCATTTTTAAATTCTTGTTTATTCTATTACTGTTGTCCCAATTTTTCCTTCTTTGCCTTCTTCCAAAGTCAACCCCCACACCATTGTCCATGCCCATGGGTCATTCATATGTTGTTCTTTGACTAATTCCTTCTCCTTCTTTCCACCATATCCCCCTGCCCCCCATCCCCTCTAGCAGCTGTCCATGTTTCCATGTCTCTGGTTCTGTTTTGCTCGTTTATTTTGTTCATTAGATTCCTCTTATAAGGAGATCAGATGGCATTTGTTTTTCACCGGCTGGCTTATTTCACTTAGCATCGCAGTCTCCAGTTCCAACCAAGCTGTCTTTTGGATCAAATCAGGATTTGGAGTCCTCATTTGCATGGACATGGACCAATCAGAGACCAGGGACTTCTACCTACCTAAGTCTACTCTCCATGCCTCCTTTCTATCAGGCAACAAAATCTGCCCTTCCCTGGATGGAGATGAAACACCAAAGAGTTTCTCCAAAGCACAACAGAGCAGAACAGAGAAGAGCAGAGCAGAGCAGAGCAGCACAGGATACAGCAGAGCACAGTGACCAGACCAGGTAAGACCAGACCAACACTGCATCCTTGGAGAAGGGTCTAGCCCCAGTGCTGCCTCACAGCAGTGCTGTATCACAATTGAGCTGTTTTGCATTGATTAGTTTCCTTCTTTACCTTACAGGGAAGGGATGGCACAGGGTTGGTACCAACTACCAAAGGTTGACAAGTACTTTACAAATATTAAATCACTTAATGCTAATATCAATTCATTAACGCACGTATTTTATTTAACAGATAAGGAAATTTAAAGATAGAGGAATTAAGTCACCTTGTCAAGGGTACACATCAAACCTGGAAGCCAAAGGTCCTACTTCAAATCAATAAATCACTAAACTATCTTGCATCTCTTTAAAAGTTTTTAATTCATGAATTTTCATGAATATGAATAAAGCTTTGGACTAGAGCAACGTACACAGACTCTATTGGCCACAAACAAGCGGTCTTTTGTAACTTAAATGCAGTTATTAAGTCCCTGCAACTAACTGTATTGTTACATTTTTGGACATAGTTTCAACTCTGGTTGCACACTGGAATCATAGAGGAGTTTAACACATTGTCACATGGTCACAAAAAAACTCCTATTTTCAAGCCCAAACGTTGTTGACTGATAGCAAGTTAACTTGTGCTTGCACTTACATTAGCTTATGTATAAAATTGCCAGTCAACAATGTGTTAATTGGTCTGGACTGGGAACCGATCATTTATTTTAATACTCCTCACGAGTCCACTGTAGAGCCATGGCTCACAATCACACGTCTATACCAAGGTTTTAAACTGAAATGAAACCACATACAGAGGAATGGGGCTAGGGGCAACCTGAAGAATCAAAATTTAATTAAAAAAATAAAACACTGCATGGATAAAACTTAGTTATCTACAAACATTATTTGGCTTGTGGTGTATCATTTGTACTTCGAGCACTCTCTTATTAGAAACATATTTATGATAAAATTAGTTAATCCCAAATATAAAAGTTTTTGAATATATTCTGTATGAGAAATGGAAAGAATCAAAAAAAAAGCCAGAAATCAATGGCACCATCTGTTATTCCATTGTTAAACAACTTTACCGATATGTGTACAACTACATAGATCATTTTAGTGTAAAGAAAGGATTTATGAATAACCTCTGTATAAACAGGAACAGGAATTTTTATGAAGTATAGGTATTTCTATATAAATGGGAAGAATGGATGCTCAAATATCCTTTAAAGGCATGGGGATTAGCTCTCTATTCTAAAATATGCTTGCTTGCAAGAAGCATTAGGGTAGCTACCCTTAAAGCACACTTAATTAGTACAGTTTAACTCAAGTGTTTCTCGGTGTTTGGATTTTGCAACTAGTATAAATTTCACCTCCAAATTAAGAAGATTAATATTGGAGTTTCAAAATTTTTATATGTGAAATTAGAATAAAGTAAGTTTATATACTTTAAATAAAAACCTATTACCATCTTCTAACACCAACACAGAGTCACAAATCACCACACCATTGCAACATCCCTAACAGTTTTTATCTTTTTTTTGTTTGGTAAAACTTTATTTTTAAAAAAATCTTTGGCTGACATTAACATGTGGGAACCAGTCAGTAGAGAAGAGGGAGTAGCAGCTAAGAGGATAAAATTCACACTATAGAGTAAAATAAGGCAAGTTCATGCAAAAAACATTTATCAAATATTAAGACAAAGTACTTCATGATATTTATATTTTCCATTATTTATAGTTTTGTCTATAGCAAATAATGTTCATAATGATAACTTGGACACTTTAAAAAGGGTAAAATTAGCCTAAAATACTCAAGTTAAGAAGGTATTAACATAAATTCATTACAAAAATTATATCCAAAAGTTAAAAATTTAAAGTTATGAATATAAAAAGATTAAGCTCAATTACAGGAAAAAAATCTGTATTAGCTTCCTTCCTTTTGTGTGTGTGTGTGTGTGCACCTTAAGTCTATGAGGCATGCTCCTAGGTACTAGGGATACAAAGATAAAAGGCAGCATTCTACACAAGGAACTCAGTTTAGTGGGAAAGACAGATAAGTTAACTGGTAAATGATAAATACAATAAAGGCAAGCAAAACTGTGCTTTCGGAGCATAAATTAGAAAGAGAAGCACTGTTGGCCCTGGCTGGAGTAGCTCAGTGGATTGAGTACTGGCCTGTGAACCTAAGGGTGGCTGATTCGATTCCCAGTCAGGGCACATACCCAGGCTGCAAGCCAGGTCTCCGGCCAGGTCCCCAGCTGTAGACAGATGAAACACAACCATACACTGATGTTTCTCTCCCTTTCTTCCTCCCTCCCTTCTTTCTCATCACTTTAAAAATAATGAATAAAATCTTTTTTTCAAAAAGGAGCACTTTCTTATGTAAAACTGGAATTCACTTGTGTCTTCTAAGGACCTGTCCTCCTCAGCTATACATTATCATCAATATGTTGGTGAGTTCATCTGTCTGCATCAAAACTTCAATTTCCAGAGAGAAAGCTTCCAATCCTACACTTCCATGGGATCAATTCCATGCTAAATCACTACCACTATTCCTAGGACAAGCCAATCTGCCCTCTACTCTGTCCTCTTTGCCCCCATCCAATACACACATTTCCCAACTAGATGGTATATTTTATGAGGTAAAAAATCTTGACATCACCTTTTGATTCTTCACCTTTACTTTGACTAAAATAGCTATTCTAACCATTCAAAAAGTCTTTTTCTCTATTTTCTTGAACACTACTGTGATTTATGCTATTAAACTCTAAGCCATATTACAGTAAGAGTCTTTTAGCCAGTCTCTTTTTTCTAGATTCCTTCTCTAATATATAGTACTAGGTTGGCCAAAAAGCTCATTTAGTTTTTTTATAAAATAAAAGGCACATTTTTCATTTTCAGCAATAACTTTATTAATTTGGATATTTTGAGTATGCTGGCTATCTCTGCATGGTGCAACATTCCTTGTTCTGCATTAATGTCTTAATTTGATCGCTATCAGTTTCAACTGGTCTCCTAACCATGGAGCATCATCTGATGAGAAATCTCTAGCATGAAACTTTGCAAACCACTTCTGACACATTCGGTCACAGCACCTCCTCCATGCACTGCACTAAATCTACTTTTGTGTTTCAATTGTGTTTTCATTTTTCTGGAAATAAAACATAACATGCCAAAAATTTGCATATTTTCTTTCATTTTCAACATTAAAATGGCTGGCTGCTAATATTCATCAATTTTGAAAATTTATAAAAATGCATGTTGATACAGTAGCTGTCATAATGCAATCTAACAAAATCATTTGGAATGAAGTTAAAAGACAACTAAGCATTACTAGAGCCACCTTGAGGAAAAAAACAAATGAACTTTTTAACCAACCCAATAATTTAGCTCAGTGTTCCTCAACCCCTTTGTTCACTGTATAATCTACAAAATTTTTAAATAGAGATGCCTTAATTTCACAAAGTTCCATACATGACAGTAAAAGAAACCTGTCTATAAAGGTAACTAAAAATGGCAAAATTTGGCTAAAATATTATGTACCCCTCACTGAACTATTTATTAATCACTGTTTATCTTTTATTGTTGCTGATTATTGACTCTTCATTCCCCCCCCCCCCCCAATAGAATGGCAGTTCAAAGTCACATTGGGCAAAATGAAAAAGCTTTTCTGTAGGGAGCTTTGACCTTACTTTGGTTATTGAGCAAAGATTCTAGCATAATAAGATAAAAAGAGGTACTTTTGATCTTATATCAGAATGGGTATGACTGGGAAAAATATGTAAAGAAAATAGAGTAAAACTGCACTTGAAAAAAATAAAAGAAGAGAAAACAAAAACATGATCAAAGTTTCTTGGGATCATGCAGTTAGTTGGTATTTTGAAGTTGAAGACCATCAAAGGGAAAAAAAAAATTAAGGAAATTTCAACAATAAATAGTCTGTTGTCCTAACCTTAAAAACAATTTCAAAACTTTGTTCCAGGGAAAACACTAACATTACATTCATTCCTTCATTTTTAGGCCTCTTGATTTTAGTCTAAAATTATCTCTAATTCAAAGTTTTTATCTTTCTCCCATAATTCTCATTTTAGGTATTTGCTAAAGGTTAACTAATCACAAATATATTTTTCAGCTTATCCTAAACCGCCATTTCCAATTCACCCTTTTACTCAAACTATGAAGAACAATTCCAAAAATCAACAAGAATTAAACATGTAATCTAGGCTATTTAATTGTTTAGTCTTAAAATGCTGTTCAAAACTGCTAACCTTTGTAACACAATTTTTTTGGGATTTAGTCTTCAGAACTGACCTATCCTGTTTTCCTTTTCTGCTTCAGCATCAGTAATCTGTCTTATTTATTTATTTTATATTGTCATTGCTATAAAAACATTAATTTTTTAAAAGATTTTATTTATTAAAAGATTTTATTTATTTTTAAGGAGAGGGAAAACAAGGGGGAGAGAGAGGGAGAAAAGTATCATTGTATGGTTGCCTCTCATGCACCCCCAACTGAGGACTTGGCCTGTAACCCAGGCATATGCCCTGACTGGGACTTGAACCAGCAACCTTTTGGTTTGCAGGCTGGCACTAAAACTATTGAGACACACCAGCCAGGAAAAAAAAAAACATGTATTTTTAATGTAAAAAAGTATAATAATGATCATCTTTGGTTTCATGATCTTAAGTATATACCATTGTCACCAGGTTAACATATATTTTTATTTCTCTCTGATTAATTTATAAACTGCATGGGTTTATGTGATGAACTGTTTTAATTAGTTTGGCGTACACAATAAGTAAATCTGGAGACTCAATAAATTGATGAGATTTGCTAAGGTAAAGATATTCACAAAGTAAGTTACAAATAAATACTAAACTAAATGGAATAGTGATCATACTTTTATTTCTAACAACTATAGCCTTCATATTTTCTTGGAATTTTTACATGAATACTTTAAGTTTGGAAAAAAGAGATGCCAAGCATTTACTCTTGGCAACTACTTCAGATATCAGCACTGCCTAAAACACCTACCCTTTGCCTCTAATTCTCACTTTACCCTTACAAACTGACAAAGGATCTCTAAGTGGTGACACAAGACAGGCAGTAAAATGGAATAGAGGGAAGGAGAGAACTAAAAGAGTGCATTAAACCTACCTGCTAGTCTTAATCACTAGTCTGTCTATTATCCTGTAAGCTTAGGCTGCTCATTACTATCAACAAGCATCAGCTGCACAAATGGATTGGGAAGGATGGAGACAAGTGTTTTCCAATCACAATAGAAAAACTTTATTTTCATTTTTATTCCTGCTTCATTTTCAATTTCACTACCAGAAATAAGGGGACGAAAAATTATATATATATTAAAGCCTGCATGCATTATTCATTTCTCACTTCTGTCATTATTATCTAGTGAATGTTTTGCCTTATTCTTCATTCTATCCCAATTTATTTTCTTCCTTACAATCTCTCCCCTAAAATATTGTAATCTCTCATATAACCTAAGCTCAGCTAATCATTCCTATCCAATGGACTGTCCCTATTCCCATCACTTTATAGCCTTTTACCTAATACAAAGTCTAAGGCTACTTTCCTGCTTCCCATTTTCCTTTTCATTCCACCAAAATTAGACTTGGAATTGAGGAGAAAAGACTTATTCCCACAAAATATATACAGTGCCAATAACTTACTATCCAAACTTTAAGCAAGTTATTTTAATATTTTTGAGATTTGGTTCACCCATGTGTAAAAGGAAGGAAGTTTAGATCACCACTCCAAAATTTGGCTGACAAATTTCCATATTGCAATAACAGGGATTCTGAAAATTTCCTTTGTAGTGGTACACAGAAATTTTCTAAAAGGCACTCAGGTGAGTCTACTTGATGTGCCATGCATGGGAATCAGTGATAAATGCTAAAGCTCCTTCTTAGTCCAACATTCCAAGATTCTAAGCTGGAATTTTCACTGTATGTTCTGACAGGAATAGTTATTAAAAATACTATAGTTTCCAGTTATTGGTATAAAGAGTTCATGCATGTTACTGATTAATTAGGCCTTTGTAACATGACCTAATACCTAAGCACCATTTATATTATTTTATGAGCATAGCTGACTTGCAAATGAATGCATAAAGTATGTTCACAGACCAGACACCATCAGTATTATAACAATACTAAGGCCTCAAAGGAAAACATTATTTTCTTTGGAATTATGTTCACATTTTTACAGATGTCTTTTCCATAGGTTTTTGTCAAATCACAACTAAGGTTTGACCCACATGTCAGAAATATAGGTAGGAAGGGCATGCTCATTAGAATGTTTTACTTTGTTAGTTCATGATGGGGCTTTGTATCACTGGAATAAAGCCTAGGGGAGTCTAGATCACTGGTGAAATTCAGGGCATTAAGATATACAAAGAACAGTTTTATTCAAAGGTGTACAGATTGCCTGGAGTTTACTTGCCCAGAAGCACAGCAGGTCATTCACTTACGAACTACATGTATCTACTCTAGTCCTGGTAACTTCCAACTACTAATTCCATTATAAAGAAAGTGTTCTCCTGGTTAATATTCAAGCTTATAGATGAGTTTCAACATGTGGGAACTAAGTAAATATAAAAGCACTTAAAAACATAACACATTAGTAGTGTGTTACCTTAAGTGGAACTTATTTATGAATAAATGAATAATGAAATTATTACAAAAATGTAAAAATGAAAACAATTATAAGCTAGTCTTTTTTATTTAAAAGATGTACTTCCTTAACTTTGAACAAAATATTATGATAATAAAAAGAAAGTGTGTCCATTTATCTTCTCATTTCTCCAACATAAGAATCTGTAGTGAATGCCATTACGTAAGCATTCTCTGGATATCAGAATGATGCAATGGTTGCTACGGTAACTACTCATTTTATTGAATAAATTGTACGTTGGGGTGTAAAGCATTCTTTTGAAAAACATGGCAACATTTTAGTTACCCTGATAAATCTCTTTATATTGCTACCTACTACTATACAATGACTATAGGCCATCTTCGAGCATTATTTAAGCAGCTTTTTAAAAAGCTAGGTTTGAACTGCCAAGAAAATTCTGAATTTAAAGAGCTTGAAAAATAAAGCACCTCAACTATATTCAAAGGAACAAAGACAGTATTAATCTTCTAGAGTAAAAGAGTTTGTAATCAAAGGCAACATGATTTTACATGTCTGTTCCAACAACTGTCATAATTTTGCTTCTAATCCTAAATTAAGTAGAAGACTAACACTAGAAGATTGCTGACTTTTCAGTTTGCAATTAAGCTAAATCCACAGCAAGCAGAATTATCGCCCATTTTGATCTTTAAATTTCTCCTGAGCATATTTAAAAAACTGGAAATTTTCAGTGTATTATTATAAGGTTGCTCTGTAAAAGAGCCTATACTTAAAAATGGCAAGGGTAACTGTGGACCCCAACTATAAACACCCCTCAGACACAAGCAAAAGCTACTGAGACTTCATTTGCTTAAGGTATCCCATAGGACGGTTCCCAGCGATGGTTGGCTTCTCTAGGGAATGTGTCCTCAGGATGCTTATTGAAAAGCTAAACTGTATTTTGAGAACTGCCCCAGATCTCTTCCTTCTCCGCCTAAATAAACACTAGGATCAAACATCTGAAGTATATTGAGTGGGGCTTGAGTGGAGCCCCTCCCCCTTCTAACAGTCAGCTAAAAGGCCTGCAGACTTCCAAGCCCTGGAAGCCAACGCGAGGAAGCTCGGCAAGGCCTGCCTAAACCCATAGCAATGAAGTTCTACGAAGGCGGTGTGACCAGGCAGCAAATCAAACACGCTGGTCAAGCGCGAGGGAGAGACAACTAGGGCTCCTTTCAACCTGTCTTTCTTAAATGGATTTTACCTGACATCGTTTTACCTTCGTATCTCTCCCAAGGAGAGAGCGCCACTTCTAGGAGAGTATGCATGTTTGTGTGTGGTAACAATCTCAACACCCCGACTCAAGGCTGGAGATTGGAGTGGGTGGAGACTCAGTTCTTCCACAAGCCTGTCCGTAACTCTCCTAAAAGAACGGGGTCTGGGGCCTGGGACAGCGGCGCTGGCCGGTGCTGACATGCAGCTCCTTCAGGTTGCAATGGTGGTCCCTTGGCTGGGCGGTAGAGGTGATAAAGGGCTGAGAGTAATGATGCCTTCCCTCTTCTACCCCTCCTGCCCCCCAACTCAGCTAGTGTTTACCTTCCCGGTACTTCTTGCGGAGCCGCCGGTGGACGCTCTTCACCACCCCGGACAGCTTCTCCTGCTCCAGCTTCCGCTCCTGCTCCCGGGGAGGTGGAATGCTCGGGGGTCCTGCCCCGAGTCCGCGAACAGAGCTTTGGCCGGCGGCCCCGAACTCCATATCGCCGCTGCTGCCACAGCCTCCGCGGCCACCAAGCCTCCGGCCCTGCCAGATGCCCACTTGAGGAAAGAGGTGAGGAATGAGGCAGCAACAGAGGTAGTATGAGAAGGAGGCAAAACAGCCTAAGCGATGGCTTCAAGACGTCCGGGGTGGGAGGGGAGCGCAGGGAAGTCTTACCCAAACGCACAAGCTGATTGGTGGGCTAGCGAGGGCTGGGCGGAAACGGAAAATGCTAAGGGCCAATACGGAGGCGCACTCGTTGTTTGCTCTGGGGCGCAGCTGGAGGAGGCGGAGCTGGCCAGCGGAGAGGAGCTGAGGAGGTGGGAGTGGTAAATCCCACCGCTCCTCTCCACTCCTCTCTCCTTTTCCGACCACTCTCCGGATTTTGTACGCAGGCGTTGTGCTGAGGTGACGAGAAATGGCCGTTGCTCACGCGCTTGCGCATCTGAGCTTGCTTGGTTTGGGCAGCATTCTGACTTCCAGTTTTCTTCTAGCCAACCCACCTTCTGCCAGCTACATTCTGGTGTGACGAGGCTATCTGGCTTCTAAGTACTGATTTAATTAATAAATGGCTGGCATTAGCTAATGTCTACAATGCCAATGCCGGGTGAAAGAACAGAAAAGGGGGTCAGAAAGGGTCAAGAAAAGCAATAGAAGATGAGGGGAGTGAGAGAAAGAAAGCTGGAGAATCAACAACAGATCTTCAAGAACCTTTGTGGAGATGGGTACCACAGGAATTCTACCCTGCTTTTATGCACATGAAAACTCTTGAGTGCTTTTAAGATTGGCCTGGGTATTCCCTCGCCCCTTCAGTTTGGTGGGTTAATCTATGTGAAGTGTTCCTAAATGATTTTGGCATCCTGTTCCTCCCCACTCCTACTCTCTCTTCTCTTGGAAAGTTCATAGGGAATATGGCTGCTGACTTGTATACCAGAGAAGTGGAACAACTGCTGTTAAGAGAAGTGGGAAACTATTAATTCCTGAAGTGATAACTAAGGCGGTGTGTCACAGATTCAATGGCTGAAAGCTCTTAATGAATTGTGTTAGGTTGCAGCTATTCCTACACCGTAGTTGCTGACCATATGTGGACAAAGATGATACCTACTAAAAAGGCCTCCTGGTAGCTAGCTGAGCCCAAATTTAAAACAAAAATAGAGTCCAGCAACCATTTCTATTCAGGAGCCTCTCATGGAAACTCAGGGAAGCCTACACTGAACTACCTTCCTGACTGTGTTTCTGTCCTTTGAACTAGCCCTTATAGGGGAGTTCCTGGAATCTTATCTCAACCAATACCTCAGACATTCCCTAACTCATTGGAGCTGTGCAACTGTGTTCCCATCAGCATCTTAACTGGTCATTCAAAGCAGCTCCAGTGTGACTAATCAACATAGTGCCTTTTTGACCAAACTGGGAGGATTTGGAGTCCTCATTTGCATGAGGATGGATCAATCAAGGACCAAGAATGGGGATATTTGTACCTATATATTAATCCAGCTTTCCTCTGGCTCCCTGAGGGAGGGGAGGTTGCTTTCCTTTATAAGCAAGACTATAGATTGCATTTCACCAGCTGGGGCAGAAACACTTAAAACATCTCAATGGCATGGAGCAAAGTAGAGCAGACTGACATAGACATGAGCATATTAGTGTAGAGCTGAAATGACTGAACATAAGGCATACACCAAGGTAGAGCAGAGATGCCTAGCTGAACATGGGACTCAACCCAAAGCCACCTCCCACCAAGGCCACCTCATTCCAGGGCCACCTCATAGCAATGCTGTTCCTGTTACTTCATAATTAAGCTATAACGTGATTGAGCTGTTCTACAGCCATGCTGTTCTCATACCTACTGTATCACAGTTGAATAACTGCACCCAAAATTGGAGATTCCTGCTGGCATTGAATTGGTGCCAATGGCCATTTGTTGATACATGACATTGTTTGGAAAATTTTGCAACAACTTTCTGATCAGTAACTTTATAAATATGAATACAATTTGCATTATGTAACCTTTATATGCCACTTTCTGATTAATAAAGACACTGGAGAAAAAAGCATTATATACCAACTCCAGAAAGGAGAGAGAAGGTGAAAGGAAAAGATTGGTGGAAGTTAAAAGATGGAAGATGTATCCCTTACAGAAACAGTGAAAAGGCAGATCAAACATAGATAAACTTAAAAAGAACTAATTATAATTATGAAGACAAATAACACAAGTGTGCCTATTAAATTGAGAATATTGTGGTCTTATTTGAGATTTCATTTGGGAAAAGGGAAGCTTGAAAAGACAAATCTCTTGATTTTTTTTTCATATTTTAATATGCATGGGAGGCAAAAAGAGGTGCAAATGTTTGGAAATTAAATCATAGTAAAAAGAGCATTAATTTCATTTGCACTGAACTGTGATTTTAAATAAAAGTTTCCTACATGCCATTACTAGCAAATGAATTTTAAAATGCATTTTATATTTATTTAATCTTCACCCAAGGATATGTTTTTATTGATTTCAGTGGGAAAGAAAGGGAGAAAGAGGAACAATGAACAGTTGCCTTCCATAGGCATCCCCCAGCTAGGTATCAAACCCTCAACCTAGGCATATGCCATGATTGGGAACCAAAGCTACAGCCTTTTGGTGTATGGAATGATGCTCCAACTACTTGATGAGCCATCTGGTCAGAGTTTAAATGCTTTTTAAAAAATAAAAATGTGGGGAAGGGGACAGAGCAGAGTAAAAAGGGAATGGATGTAATACACCAATAAAATTTAAAAATTAATAAATAGATAAATAAATAAAAATGTTCACTGAAGGAAAATTAGAAACTACATAAAGGAGTAAAGAGAGTAAAAGTGCTAAGACCATAGATCTTAAATCTCACCTCGAAAACAAACAAACAAACAAAAACCAGAAATTATTGTGAAAATAGCTGATACTATAGTGGTATTCACTTTGCAATTTATAAAAGTATCCAATTAACACGTTGTACACATTAAACTTATACAATGTTACGTGTAACTTATATCTCAATAAAACTATAGAAAAGGTAAAAGTCACCTGAAAACTACTCACTGAGATATAACAACTGTTAGATTATTTTCTTTACTTGTATATACAGTATTTCAAATGGGATATTTTTTGATGGCTGTGTGGTAATCTATTATATGAATAGCCTATCATTTCAGTAACCAACTCCCAGCTATTGTATATTTTGTTGTTTCCAGTTTTTCTATATTCCAAATAGTGCTGTGATGAACACCCTGATGCACAAATATTTGTTCATTTCTTATACATTTTACTAAACTAAATTCCTAAAAGACAAAGTTTTTAATCAAACGTGTTAAGTTTTCTGATGTATACTATCAAATTACCTCTTCTGAAAGATGGTAACAGGTAAAGAGGTGACTACTAGGTCACCTCCAGTAGCACATGTGAATATCTACTTCACTGCACTGGTACCAAATATGGATATTACAATTAAAAAATTCATTAATGAAAAATGTAAGGATCTCTATTTTTAGGAAATGTGGTTATTTCCTGTTGTTTCTTAGCTGCATATTTAGTTGTCATAATATTTAATAGTAAATATTAATACTCTAAGAGCAAGTAAAAAACTTCTTTGAGACTATTTGGTTATCATTTTTAAATCAAATTAAAGAGCTTCATATTTTAAATTTATTTTTTATTTCACAGTTTCTTGAGAAGCAACTCAAGAAATAGAAATTGCAGAGTTTGTTTTTTTTTCTTTTCAAGATTTTATTTCATTATTTTTAGAAAGAGGGAAAGGAGAGAGGCAGAGAGGGAGAGACATCAATGTATGGTTGCGTTTCACCTGCCTCCAGCCACAGACCTGACTGGAGACCTGGTTTGCAACCTGATTATGTGCCCTGGCTGGGGAATCGAACCTGCAACCTTTGGGTTTGCAGGCCGGCGCCTTATCCACTGTGCTACCAGCCAGGCCCCAGAGTTTTTATTCTAAATCTGCATTAATTCAAATAGGACAAGAAATGACATGTTCTGAAAAACACCAATACTGAGTTTTCTTAAGTGGACTTTGGCAACTGGCCAGTGTAACTAGAAATACTGGGAAAATCTTTGTGCCAAAGAAAATGATGATGGGGTTATCTGTTTAAGTAAAATTATTGTCTTACAAGGGTAAGGAACTCACTGCAAGAAGTAGATTTAGTACCACATTCAACAAACTATTCTGTGCCCAAGAAAATATCAGTACTTTTCCCACTCCAACCCTTTCAAAAAAACACATTAGTGTGGTAACAGGATTTCATTTACAGTAAATATATATTTACAGTATATATATATATATATATATATATATATATATAAATTTCATTATTATTTTAAATTACTATTGGAAATAGGGAAGTTGGAATAGATCAGTATTCACTGAGTAGGATGAAGCAGTCTGGGAGAAAGAGCCATTTCCTTTTTGAATAATGGTGTTTACACTCTTGGCCCTTGGCTTGCCTTTACTCAGCAACCCCTTTTCTTAGGCAATTCCCATACTATTGTCCATGTCCATGGGTCACACATATATGGTCTTTAATCCCTTCACCATTTTTCACAGTCTCCTCTTCCCTCCTCCCACTGACAGCTGTCAGTCAGTCTATTCCATATATCTATATCTTTGTTTCTATTTTATTCATTAGTTTATTTTGTTCATTAGATTCCATATATAACTGAGATTATATGGTGTTTGACTTTCACTACCAGGCTTATTTCACTTAGCATAATAGTTTCCATGTCCATCCATACTGCTGTAAAAGGTATGAGTTCCTTCTTTTTACTGCCACATACAATTCCATTGTGTAAATATACCACAGTTTTTTTATCCATTCATCTATTGGGGAGCACTTGGGCAGTTTCCAGACCTTGGCTATTGTGAATGATGCTGCTCTAATCATAGGGGTGCATAAATTCTTTCTGATTAGTGTTTCAGGATTCTTAGACTATGTTCCAAGAAATGGGATCACTGGGTCAAAAGGCAGTCCCATTTTTTAAGTTTTTGAGGAAACTCTATACCCAATGAGTGCACCAATGTACATTTTTCACCAGCAGTGCACCAGGGTTCCCTTTTTCCACACCTCACCATTTTATTTGTTTATTGATTTATTAATGGTAGCCATTCTGACAGCTATGGGGTGATATCTTACTGTGGTTTTAAAATGCATCTCTGATGATTAGTGATGTTGAACATTTTTTCATATATCTTTGGGCCATCTGTATGTCTTCCTTGGGGAAATGTCCATTCAGGTCCTTTAACAATTTTTAAGTTAGATTATTTGTTTTCCTGGTGTTGAACTGTATAAGTTCTTTATGCATATTGAGAATTAATCCCTTACTAAATGTATGATTGGCAAATATGTTCTCCCATACAGTGAGTTCCTCCATATATAGAGATATATGTAATATATTTTTTATTAAGTTATTATTGTTGTATTATAATTATTTCATTTCTCTCCATTGTTCTCCCCTGCCCCCCACTCTCTCCCCATCCCTTCTCCACAGTCAATACCCTTTCATTGTCCAAGCTCCTTGACTAAACCCTTCCCCTTCTTTTTCCCCTCTTACAACCCCTCTACCCCTCTGGTCACCATTATTCGGCTCCTTGTTTCTATGTCTCTGTTTTATTCATTACTTTCCTGTATTAGGTGAGATCATATGGTATTTGTCTTTTGCCGCTTGGCTTATTTCACTAAGCATAATAGTCTCCGGTTCCAACCATGCTGTCACAAAAAATAGGAGTTCCTTCTTTCTTTCTGCTTTGTAGTATTCCATTGTGTAAATGTACCACAGTTTTTGATCCAGTCATCCACTAATAGGCACTTGGGTTGTTTCCAGAACTTGGCTATTGTGAATAGTGCTTCTATGAACATAAGGGTGCATAAGTTGTTCTGAATTGCTGTTTCAGGGTCCTTTGAGTATAGTTCTAGCAGTGGAATTGCTGGATCAAAAGGCAGTTCCATCTGTAGTTTTTTGAGGAAATTCCATAGGGGCTGCACCAGTCTGCATTCTCACAAACTCTCCATTACTTGTTGTTTGTTGATTTGTTAATGACGGTTATTCAAACAGGTGTGAGATAGTATCTCACTGTGATTTTAAATTGCATATCTCTGATGGCTAATGATGTTGAGCATTCTTTCATATGCTTATGAATTCTTTGTCCTTCTCAGGGATGTATCTGTTCAGGTCCTTTGCCCATTTTTTAATTGGGTTGTCTGTCTTCCTGGTGTTGAATCATATAAGTTCTTTATATATTTTGGAGATTGAACCCTTGTCTGGGGTATTATTGGCAAATGTGTTTTCCCATACAAATGTTTTTCCTTTAATTTTGCTGATGTTTTCTTTAGCTGAGAAGAAACTTTTTAGCCTTAGCATTCTTGAGAAAGAAGAACAAATTTGAAAGTATCACAACACCAGATATCAAACTATAGTATAAATGCCCTATAATCAAAACAGCTTTATATTTGATGGTGGTTTCTTTAAATGTGCAGAAGCTTTTTAATTTGATATAGTCCCATTTCTTTTATTTTTCCCTTTATTTTTCTTTGCCCTAGGAGATATATTGGCAAAAGTATTGCTAAGTGAGGTATCTGAGATTTTTACTGCCTATGTTTCCTTCTAGAATTTTTATGGTTTTATGACCTACATTTATATCCTTTATCCATACAACTTATCACAAAAAAAAGTCTGATTGAAAAATGAGCTGAAGACCTGGCTGGTGTGGTTCAGTTGTTTGAGTGCTGGCCTATGAACCCAAAGGTCATTGGTTTGATTCCTAGTCAGAGCACACTCCTGGGTTGTGGGCCAGGTCCCCATTTGGGAGTGTGAGAGAGGCAACTGATCAATGTATCTCTCACACATCAATGTTTCTCTCTCTCCTTTTTTTTCTTTCTAAAAAGAAATAAATTTAAAATAGCTAAAATAATAAAACTTAAAAATAAAAAATGGACTGAAGACCTGAATAAACATTTCTTTACAGGAGGGGCATACTGGTGCCCAATAGACATAAGAAAAGGTGGTCACCATCACTAAGCACAGAGAAATGTAATTAAAACAATAATGAGATAGATATCAACTCATACCTTTCAGAATAGCTGTCATCAATAAATCTAAAAACAAGTGTTGGGCAGGATGTGAAGTAAAGGGAATTAATGTACACTTTTGGTGTGATGTCAAAAATGGTTAGTCTGCTTAGAAAAACAATGTGGAGGTTCCTCAACAAATTAAAAATAGAACTACCAGATCAGTCAGTAGTCCCACTTGTTGGTATTTAGCTGAAGAAATGAATACACTAATTTGAAATATACATGCTTTCCTATGTTCATTGAAGCATTATTTAAAATAGCCAGGATGTATAAACATCCTTAGTGCTCATCAATAAATTATTAGAAGGATGGGAAGAAATGACTTCATCAGAGACATTCTGGTTGTAGATTAGGATCACCTTACCTAGCTTACAAGAAGCTGGAGAGTGATAGAGGAAGGAAGCAAAGTGGGTAAGAACTGAGAGCAAGGGAGAATTGCTTTTTCTTGTGTTTAAGCAGATTTGTAGCTATACTCATTTTGTCAACTCTGTGGCCCAATATAGGTAGCTAACATAAACCCACATAGTAGGCCATAAAAGAAACTGCTCCTGGGGATTCAAGATGGCAGAGGAGTAGAGGCTACACTGACCTCTCCCAGGACAAATCTGGAACTGCAGCTTGATTGTGGAGAAATTGCCTAGAATAACCAACTAAACACTGGCTGGAGAGAAGCCTTGTGGCTGTAGACAGATGGAGGCAGCTGCTTCATTGCAATGTGTCTGGTACGGATCTCAAAGGAGATGAGGGAGGGCAAACAGCTGAGATTGCAGAGAGATGTTTCAGTACCCTGAGGATTCCTCCTGAGAAGGGTGAGATCTAGATACTCAGTTAGACTCACCAGCAAACTGGGAGTGAACCAAATTATGTATAGCATCTGGCTGTGAAAAGGGAAACGGTAGCATGTTTTCGTTTGTTTGTTTGACCAGGGAGGGAAGGCTGGGGACACAGGGAGACTCTTGAGGAGATTGCATTTGCACCCACTTACCCTGGGCACTGGGGAAGGGAGGGCAGATGGACTGAGACACATGGGGAGAGTTTGGGGTAGTGGGAGTTGGGGTAGAGAGAGCAGGGGGAGCAGCAGACAGGACCCCAATGCTGATTCATCCTCTGTGCTGTAGGAGCCATTCTTAAAGCTGACCACCCCCTCCAAGTAGCATCAGCCTGAGGGGAAGCAATATCCCCATCCAAAGGAATTACTCAGCCCATCCCATGGTGCTTAAGCCTAACAACAGACGGCAGAGTGACTATAGCAAGGAAAAAGACAGACACAGGCAGTAGAACACTGGTAGTTGTGAAGAGCCTGCCAAGGCCAGATTGGGACATGACCTGATGTCACCAGGGGTAGAACCAGAAAGAGAAGTGGTAAAAACCAAATATTATGGGGACAAAGTCCACCATGATCTTCTATATGAGTTATTAGTCTCCTGCATATCCTTTAGAATTTCATTTACTATCCTCCCAGTTTACACATTTTAGGTAACTAGTTTTGGTATTATAGTTTATTTCAAATTGCTCCTAATTTCTCTTGTTACATTTTACCATATGATTTCCTCTTATTTTTGTTTTAAATTATAACCTCTCTCTTGCTATGACTTATTTCCAATCTGCACTCTTACTATTTCTTCCCTCTCCAGCCCCTCAAAACCATTACTCTTGTCATTAGTGACCTCACATTCTTTTTCCTGTTCATAAAATACACTTTTTCCCTCTCCACCTTGATCAATCTGTGCCCATTGAGTATGGATATGGTGGTAGTTGTTGAATAGCTGCAATTTTATTCATAGATCTTAACTATTTTAGTATTTCAAACCTCAAATCTTATCATCCCCTTTCCTACTTCATTTATATCATCCTCCAGCCCTTTTCTTCTTTCACTTTAAATTTGAATTTTTCCCTGCCTTAGTCTGGTTCTCATTCCTCACTCTTAGTATTCCTTCTCCCTCTATCATCTCAAACTCACTTCCCTTTCCTACAGACTTTTCTTAAGCTTCTCCTATCTTTTTTCTTTCTTATTTTCACCACCTATATTAATCTTAGATCATAGGTTGTGATAGTGCTGTGGTAAAAATTTTTCCCTAGTTTGGTTCCTATTACTTTTTTCTTATTCATCTTATTTATTTTTGTATTTTCTCTTTCTCACACTACATATATATTAACTTATGTTTAAATGAATACTATACTCTTCCCTCCTCTTCATTCTGTCTTCTACCCTCCCTTTTTACATACAATGTAAATTTTACTTTCTTTTCCTCATTGCATTATCACTACTCACTACTATTATTGCTCCCCCCTCTCCCCTAAAAAAATCACTTGTCTTTCAGGTAGTCAACCCTTATTGATTTTTCCTTTTTGATAATATGTAGTCTTAATCTCTTTATATCCTTATTAATACTGGCTTATTTCCAGTTGAAAGTGTGATTGAGGATAGAAGTTATCTTTGTGGGTATGGGTTTCTTGCCTGAGCTTGGGGTCAGGCAAGGAAAACAGAAGTTCAACAACAGCATACAAAATGTGGTGGGCTGAGTGACTCTCTGCCAACCAAACAGAAAGAAGGACCCACTAAAGAGCAACACAACAATAAAAACTGAAATACAACCAGACAGCCCTAACAAAGTCATATAAAATGCATCTCAAAGGCATTAAGTTCATGAAATCAAGGACATTGCATCATTGAATCCCACAGAACTCTTACCACAGAACATCACAACATGAGGCAAGGAGTCAAAGAAGATCAAGCTAAGAAGCAGAAACAAACAAGAAGAGTTGCCTAAAATGGGGAGGAAAAGTAAAAATCCCTTACTGAAAAGATATGAAGAATCCCCAGAAAGACTGCTAAATGAAGTAGAAGCAAGCAAACTATCAGACATGGAATTCAAAATAATGATTATAAAGAAGCTCAATGAGTTCAGTGAGCTCAAAGAAAACTACTAAGAACTCTAGGGGAACTACAAAGAACTCCAGGGAAGTTATAGCAAACTTAATTGAGAACCACACGAGTATTAAAAAGGACAAAGAAACTATCAATAAGGCTCAGATGGAAATAAAGAATATAATTTCTGAACTGAAGAACACAGAAGAAGGGATCCAGAGCAGGCTAAATGATGCAGAGAGTTAGATCAGCAAGATGAAGGACAATGTAGAACAAACATTTCTAGACAGTGAAGCAAAACAAAACAGGACTGAAAAAGAATGAAGATGGTTTAAGAGAGCTGCACGAAAACATGAAACACAATAATATCCATATCATAGGAATACCAGATGGAGAAGAGGAGCAAGGGATAGAAAACCTGTTTGGAAAAAAAAAGACAGAAAACTTCCTGAATTTCATGAGAGAAAAAGTGATGCAAGTCCAGGAAGTACAGAGGTCCCAATGAAGGTGAACCCAAAGAGGCCTACTTTCAGGCACATCATAATTAGAATAGCAATATTCAAGGACAAAGGGGGAGTCCTAAAAGCAGCAAAGAGAAACAGCTAATAACATACAAGGTACCTCTGATAATGCTATCAGCTGATTTCTGAACAGAAACACTACAATCCAGAAGGAAATGGCCAAAAATATTTCAAGCAATGGAAGCAAAGACTTACGACCAAGACTACTTTATTCAGCAAGATTCTCATTCAAAATTGAAGATGAAATAAGAAATTTTCCATACAAAAGAAGGCTAATAGAACATATCTCCATCAAACTTGCTTTGCAAGAGATGCTAAAGGGACTGCTTGAAGATGAACAGCCTTGGTTAATGTGGCTTAGTGGTTTAAGCTATAGCATGTGAACCAAAGTGTTGCTGGACTGATTCTCAGTCAGGGCACATGCCTGGGTTGTGGGACAGGTCTCCAGTTGGGGTCACACAAGTGCCAACAACACATTGACAGTAGTTGGTCACTCCCATCCTCTCTCTTAAAATAAATCTTAAAGAAAAAATAAAACACCTGAAGATGAACAAACAGACACAGACAGAGAGGAACACAAGTAAAAGGGGAAAAAATAACAATGAATAAATAACCCTATCATTGTAACCCTAAATGCAAATGAATTAAATGCTCCGATCAAAAGATATAGGGTAGCCCTGGCTGGTAGCACAGTGGATAAGGCACCGACCTGCGAACCCAAAGGTGGCAGGTTTGATCCCCAGCCAGGGCACGTAACCAGGTTACAAACCAGGTCTCCAGTCAGGTCTGGCTGGAGGCAGGTGAAACGCAACCATACATTGATGTCTCTCTCCCTCTCTGTCTCTCTCCCTTCTCCTCTTTCTAAAAATAATGAAATAAAAAGTCTTAAAAAAAAAAGATATAGGGTAGCTGAATGGATAAGAAAACATGACCCACATATATGCTGCTTTCAAGAGACCCACCTCAGAGGAAAGATCTACACAGACTGGAAGTGAAGAGATGGAAAAAAAAATTTATCCAAATGTACATGAAAAAAAAGCTGAGAAAGCAATACTTATATAAGACAAAATGTATTTCAAAACAAAGGCCATAAAAATAGACAAAGAAGGACATTTTATAATACTTAAGGGAACAAATTTATCAAGAAGATATAACCCTTATAAACATATAAGCACACAACATAGGAGCACCCAAATATATAAGAAAAATCATAAAGGATTTCAACAGCAACACACTCATAATAGGGGATTTTAATGCCCCATTGTCAATAATGGACAGATTTTCTTAGCAAAGAAGCACCAAGAATATTGGGGCATTAAATAACATCCTAGATGAAATGGACTTAATTCATATAAACAGAAATTTTCAACCCAAAGAAGCAAAATACATGCTTTTTTCAAGTGCACATGGGACATTCTTAAAGATAGACCACATGGTAGGGCACAAATCCCCAACAAATTCAAGAATACTGAAATTATATCAAGCATCTTCTCAGATCTGATGGCTTGAAACTAGACACTAACCTCAAGTAAAATACTCAAAAACATTCAAAGTCATAAAGACCAAATAACATGCTATTAAATCATAAATGGGTTAACAATGAGATCAAGGAAGAAACCCAAACGTTTCTGGAAACACATGAAAATGAACACACAACAGCCCCAAATCTATGGGACACAGTGAAGGCAGTCCTGAGATGGAAGTTCATAATAACATGGACCTACCAAAAAGGATAGAAGAATCTCAATTAAACAACCTAACCCTAGAGCTAAAATAAGCCTTCTACCGGTATCATCAAGAACAAACAAGATGGAACCAAAATTAATAAAATCAGAAATGAAACAGGAGAAATCACAACTGATATCACAGAAATAGAAAGGATTGTAAGAAATTACTATGATCAACAAAATGACAAGAAAATTGGCAAGCTAGGTAAAATAGAAATATTTCTGGAAACATATAACCTTCCAAGCTGAATCAAGAACAGGTAGAAATCCTGAATAGATCAATAACAACTAGTGAAATTGAAGCAGTAGTCAAAAAGCTGTTGGCACACAAAAGCCCTGGACTGGACAGCTACACAGGAAAATTCTACCAAAAATTTAGGAAAGAAGTAACTCATATCCTTCTCAAACCATTCCAAAATATTCAAGAAAAGTGAAGGCTCCCAAACTCTTTCTATGGGGGCCAGTTTTATCCTAATCTCAAAACCACATCAAGACACAACACAGAAAGAAAATTACAGGCCAGTATCACTGTTAAATGTAGATGCTAAAACCCTCAACAAAATATTTGCAAACATGATCAAGCAATACATTAAAAAGATCATACACCATGATCAAGTGGGATTCATCCCAGGGATGCAAGGGTGGTATAATATTTGCAAATAAATAAATGTAATATACCACATTAAAAATAAAATATAAAACCCATATGATGATATCAATAGATGCTGAAAATGCGTCTGATAAAGTACATCAGCCATTTATGATAAATATGTTTAGCAAAGTGGGAATAGAGGGAGCATACCTCAACATAATAAAAGCCATATATGAGAAACCTACAGCCAACATCATACTCAATGGGCAAAAACTAAAAGCTTTCCCCCTAAGACCAGGAACAAGACAAGGAAGTCCACTTTCTCCACATTTATTCAACATAATTTTGGAAGTTCTAGCCACAGCAATCAGACAAGGAAAAGAAATAAAAGGCATCCAAATTGGAAAGTAGGATTTAAAACAGATTATTTACATAAGACATGGTAGTTTTCCTAGAAAACCCTATAGACTCCACCAAAAAATCATTAGACCTAGTAAGTGATTTTAACAAAATAGTTACATCCAGAAATCAAGACGTTTTTGTACATCACCAATGAAACATCACAGATAGAAACTCAAAATAAAATCCCATTTATTATAGCAACAACAACAACAACAAAAATAACTTTCTAGGAATAACCTTAACCAAAGAGGGAAAAGATCTGTACTCAGAAAACTACAGAACACTAAAGAAAATAATTAAGGAAGATACAAATTGAGGTATATACCATGTTTATGGATGGGAAGAATTAACATCATTAAAATGTCCATACTTCCTAAAGCAATTTATAGATTCAATGCAATCCCCATCAAATATCAATGACATATTTCACAGATATAGAACAGATACTTCAAAATTTTATATGAAGGAAAACCAGGATGACAGGAGAGTAAGTGGAGCTACACTAATCTCCTCCCAGGATCAATCTGGGATTACAACTTAATTGAGGAGAAATCATCTGGAATAACCAACAGAACACAAACTGGAGAAAAACCTTATAACCACAGACAGAACAGGAGAGGCCACTTCATCACAATGTGGCTATTAGGAAGTGCAAAGATGTGAGAGGGTTGGCTGAGCTCCCAGGGGCAGCAGCTGAATGGACAGAGAAACATCTTAACAACTAGGGGTTCCACCTGAGAAAGGTGGGTTCTAAACTCCCAGCTGGGCTTCCCAGCCTACAGCAACAAAGCTGAGAATAAAACAGCACCCAGCTATGACAAGCAAAAAGCCACCAGATTTAACCACTTGAAGAGACAGCTATAGGCATAGGGCATGGTTTTTAAAGGAACCACTCACTAAAATACATTTTCACCAATGTACCCTGGGCTCCAGTGGAGGGATGGCAGAGTGGACTAGAGACACTTGGGGAGAGTTTTGAGCACTGACTTTGTGGGGAGAGGTGAGGGAGCAACCCATGAGGTTCCAGTGCTGACCCATCCCCCACACAGCAGGCAGACCACTCTTCTCCAAATGGAGGCAGCCTGAGGGAAAGCAGTAGCCTTGACCACAGGGAATGATCTCCCAAGCCCAGCTGTGCTTAAGCCTGATGGCTGATCATAGGTTGATTGGGTTAACCAGGGAATTACTCTGCCCTGCCCAGCTGTGCCTAAATCAGATAGCTAATCGCAGATTAATTGGATTAACAATTGAAGGAGACAAAGACAATGGAATCTCTGGTAGCCTCCAACAGACTGAGTTGGCCCTGGCTGGGACACAATCTGATATCACCAGTGGGGATCCAGGAAATTAAAAAGTGCACCTCTACACCAGAGAAGGTTACATCATGAGGCAAGAAATTGAAGCAGGTCCATCTAAGAAGCAGAAACAAACGAGAAGAGTCACCTAAAATGAGGAGACAAAGATAACAACCCTCATTGAAAGGAAAAGAGGAATCCCCAGAAAGAGTGCTAAATGAAATAGATGTAAGTAAATTATTAGACATGAAATTCAAAATAATCATTATAGAGAAGCTCAATGAGCTCAGCAAGTCCAAAAAACTACAAACTTCAGGGGAATTAAAGAGCTCCAGGGAAACTACAAGCAACTTACTGAGAACTACCCAGCATTGAAAAAGACATAGAAAATACCAATAAGAGGCAGGAGAAAATGAAGAATACAGTTTCTGAATTGAAGAACACAGTAGAAGGAATTGAAAGAAGGCTAGATCAAGCAGAGGATCAGATCGGTGTGCTAGAGGACAATGTAGAAAAACTTCAACAAAACAAAAAAGACTGAAAATGAATAGGTTTTAAGAGAGCTGCAGAACAACAAGAAACATAATAATATCTGTATTATAGGGATACCAGAAAGGGGAGAAGGGAAGTAAGGGATAGAAAACCAGTTTGAAAAAGTATTGACAGAAAACTTCCCTAACTTGAGGAGAGGAAAAAATCATGCAAATGCAGGAAGTACAGAGGGTCCCAATGAAGATGAACCCAAACAGGCCCACCCCAAAACACATCATAATTTAAATGGCAAATTTCAAAGACGGAGTCCTAAAAGAAGCAAGAGAGGAACAGCTAATAACATACATGGGGGCTCCGATTTTTCAACAGAAACACTACAAGCCAGAAGAGAATGACTAGAAATCGTCCAAGCAATGAAAAACAAGGGCCTGCAACCAAGAATGCTCTAGCCAGCAAGGCTCTCATTCAAAATGGAAGGTAAGATAAGGAATTTCCCAGACAAAAGAAAGCCCAAAGACTACATGTCCACCAAGCCAGCATTTCAAGAAATGCTAAAAGATCTGCTTTAAGAAGATGAAGAAACAGAGAGAGAGACAGAGAGGAACACAGGTACAAAGGGGAAAAATTGATAATGAATAAATACCTATTACAATCGTAAATGTAAATAGATTAAATGCACCAATCAAAGGACATAGGGTAGCTGAATGGATAACCAACTTTAACCTATGGATGATTTAAAATATTGGTATAAATATATTTAACTAAATATAGTTTTGTATTATTATTGCATCTGCATTACTTCAGGTGAAGTTTTCTTAGATTGGAATTATTACCTAACTTGGGAAAATCAAGTTATTTTCCATAGCTCTTAGAAAAATTGAATGCAGTTAAGGAAAAAGAAAAAAGTAAGAAAATGTGTTGCCCTGGCTAGTGGCACAGTGGATTGTCTCCAGCCTGTGAACCCAAAGGTCACTGGTTCGATTCCTAGCCAGGGCACATAACCAGGTTGCAAGCCAGGTATCCAACCAGGTTGGTGGCTGGAGGCAGGTGAAAGGCAACCATACATTGAGTTTCTCTCCCTCTCTGCTTCTCTCCCTTCCCCTCTCTCTAAAAATAATAAATAAAATCTCTAAAAATAAATTAAAAAAAACATTTTTAAAAAGTAAGAAAATGTAGATGTATATTACATAGAGTAATGCTATCTTTCTTATTCATTCTTACAAAAATATGTGCTTGTTTGTGGGTGTATAATATATAGATTTTATCAGCAATTTATGTTTTAAATATTAACCAACTGGTAGTGGTGTGTTGAGAAATTAATTAATCTTTAGGTTAGAAAAAAATGATGAAAGTGAAGACAAATTTGGGGTGGAAGTTACCCACTATTAAATGAGATCAATCATGTACATAGGCAATATATATTCTTATATTGGCATTTAAATTAGATGAGATTCCTTTCAAATAGATAGTGGAAATAGACTTTTCTAGCAATGAAGCTCCTCAAGCTGGGGATGCTTGGGGAAATGTTTATTGTGTTAATGCTATAGTAAACTTCATTATTCAAATGTGAACATATTTGATTTCTACCTCAACAAACAAATAGGTCAGTGGTTAGTTTAGAAGCACAGAGGAAGTCAACCACAAGTTCAAAAATAGCTAGAATACTATTTGACAAAATTATTATTATTTTTTTTTTTTTTAGATTTTATTTCATCATCTTTAGAAAGAGGGAAAGGGAGAGAGGTAGAGAGGGAGAGAGTTATCAATGTATGGTTGCGTTTCACCTGCCTCCAGCCACAGACCTGACTAGAGACCTGGTTTGCAACCTTGTTATGTGCCCTGGCTGGGGAATCGAACTTGCGACCTTTGGGTTCGCAGGCCGGCGCCTTAACCACTGTGCTACCAGCCAGGGCTGACAAAATTATTTAAACCTTAGGGTTCTTTATTTTTACCTCAAATTAGTAGCTATCATAATTTCTAGTCTGTGGAGACCAGCTGAGCACTGCAGGTGACATTATTTCTGAAAGCTTCAACTTATAAAATACATATAGAGGAAATATAGAGGGTATTGAAAGATGTAAGACCTGTGCATGTCAAAAATAAAATAAATAAATAAATAAATAAATCTACTAAGATAGGAAACTCCAAAAAGAATAAGTTGTGCTTCCAGTAGCTCAAAATAAAGTTGAATTGTGTTAATGGACAGGATGGGATCTGATTCAGAAACCAAATGCATTTTTTACTATGGGTTTGGCACTTTCTCTAGGATGGCTTTCATGAAAGTGAGTTCTGTAATACACGATTTCTGTGATTTATTTTACAAAAATAGCATTCCAGACTAAAGTAAGTTTTAACAAAAAATAAATACTTACTTTACTACAATATATCTAAAATATTATCATTTAATATGTAATAATTATATAAGCTATTAACATTTACATTTTTTGTATTAACTCTTCAAAATTCAGAATGTACTTTAAATATTTGTAAAAATATGCATGTGTGTAAATGTATTTGTGCATGCATTTGGTAATATTGGAATTGATAGTAATTCTTTAAACACATGAATTAACATAAGCATTCTGAAATAATTAAAATTTAGTATTAATATGATTTGAGAGGCTGACAGAAGGTGCTAATTAAATGGTAAATTGTCTGTATGTGAAAAAAAAAAGAAGTACACATTGGTGGTTACAGAATAGACAAGGGGTTGTTAAGAAAGATAAAGGAGGAGAACCAAGATGGTGGAGGAGTAAGTGGAGCTATGCCAATCTCCTCCCAGTACCAAACTGGAATTACAACTTAATTGGGGAGAAATCATCCAGAATATCCAACAGAACACCAACTGAAGAGAAGCCTTATTACCACAGACAGAATAGAAGAGGCCACTTCCTCACAACATGACTGAGGTGCCTAAAACTGACCACTGATCACAGACTGATTGGATTAACAACTAAAGGAGACAAAGATAGTGGATCTCCTGTAGTCTCCAACTGGCTGACTAGGCCCAGACTGGGACATGAGCTGATGTCACCAAGTGGGGAGCCAGGAAGTAAAAAAAAGTGCATCTCTACACCACAGACACTCACACTACTAAGATAGTAAGTCAAAGCAAACCAATCCAAGAAGCAGAAACAAATAAGTCACCTAAAATGGAGAAACAAAGAAAAAAGCCCTCAGCAAAAGGAAAGGAGGAATCCCTGGGAAGAGTGTAAAATGAACTAGAAGCAAACACACTATCATACATGGAATTCAAAATAATGATGATAGAGAAGCTCAATGTGCTCAGCGAGCTCAAAGAAAACTACAAACAACTTCAGGGGAACTACAAAGAACTCCAGGGAAGCCACAAGGAACTTACTGAGAACTATACCAGCATTAAAAAGGACATAGACACCATCAATAAGAGCCAGAGGAAATGAAGAATACAATTTCTGAATCGAAGAACATAGTAGAAGGAATCAAAAGCAGGTTAGAGAAAGCAGAGGCTCTGATAATCGAGCTGGAGGTCAATTTAGAAAAGATTTCCCAAGCTTGCAACAAAATGAAAAAAGACTGAAAAAGAATGAAGAGCTTTTAAAAGAGCTGAAGGACAATATGAAACATAATAACATCTGTATCATAGGGATACCAGAAGGAGAAGAGGAACAGGGGTAGAATACCTGTTTGAAAAAGTACTGACAGAAAACTTCTCTAACTTGAGGAGAGAAAAAGTCGTGCAAGCTCAGGAAGAACCAATGAAGCTGAACCCAAACAGGCCCACTCCAAAGCACATCATAATTAAAATGGCAAATTTCCAAGACAAAGAGAGAGTCCTAAAAGGAACAAGAGAGAAATAGCTAATAACATACAAGGGGGTTCCCATAAGGTTATCAGGTGATTTCTCAACAGAAACACAACAAGCCAGAAGAAATGGCAAAAAATATTTCAAGCAATGAAAAACAAATGTCTACAACCAAGATTACTCTACCCAGAAAGGCTCTCATTCAAAATGGAAGGTGAAATAAGGAGTTTCCCAGACAAATGAAAGCCAAAAGACTACATCTCCACCAACCCAACATTTCAAGAGATGCTAAAGGATCTGCTTTAAGAAGATGAAGAAACAGAGAAAGACAGAGAGGAACACAGCTACAAAGGGGAAAATTGATAATGAATAAGTACCTATCAATAATAACTTAAAGGTAAATGGATTAAATACACCAATCAAAAGACATAGGGCAGCTGAATGGATAAGAACCAACTTTAACTTATGAATGTTTTAAAATGATCTTGTTATAAATGGATTTTACTAAATAATGCATAATTTTGTATATTACTTGTATCTGTATTAAGTTTTCTTAGATTGGAATTATTTCACAATATGGGAAAATTGTGTTACTTGCAATAACTCAGAAAAATTAAATGCAGGTAAGGAAGAAGATAAAAATAAGAAAATGTGCATGTATATTACATAGACTACATGCTATCTTTCTTATTCACTGTTACAAAATATGTGTTTATTTGTGGTGTGTAATATATAGATTTTGTTAGCAATTTGTGTTTTAAATAGTAACCAACTGGTCATTGGTGTGTTGTGAAATCAGTCAGTCTTTAGGTTAGAAAAGATGCTGAGAACGAAGACCAGTTTGGATGCAAGTTGCAAACTACTAAATTATATGATTTGTGTACATAGGCAATATATATTCTCATATTAGTGTATAAATTAGATGAGATTCCCTTCAAATAGATAGTGGAACTAGACATTTCTAGCAATGATGGTCCCCAAACTGGGTGTGCTTGGGAAAAGGAATTAATGCTAGAGTAAACTTTATTATTGAAATGTGAACATACCTAATCTCTACCTCAACAGACTCTTAATATATATACTTTTTTTTATTAAAGATTTTATTTCATTATTTTTAGAAAGAGGGGAAGGGAGAGAGGCAGAGAGGGAGAGAGACATCAATGTATGGTTGCGTTTCACCTGCCTCCAGCCACAGACCTGACTGGAGACTTGGTTTGCAACCTGGTTATGTGCCCTGGCTGAGGAATCGAACCTGCGACCTTTGGGTTCGCAGGCCGGCACCTTATCCACTGTGCTACCAGCCAGGGCTGTCAACAGACTCTTAAGTGGTTCAGTGGCTAGTTTAGGACCACATAGGAAGTCAACCACAAGTTCAAAAAATAGGTAGAATACTATTCTACAAATTTTTTAAATCCTAGGGATTTTTATTTTTTAACTCAACTTAGTAAACATCATAATTTCTATTCTGGGGGCCAGCTGAGCACTGCAAATGCCATTATTTCTGAATGCTTCAACTTGTAAAACACATGTAGAGGAAGAACAGAGGGTATTGAAAGAAGCAAGATCTGTGCATAGTCAAAATAAATCACTATACTATTTAAGATGGAAAACTCCAAAAAGAATAAGTTGTAGTTCCAGTGGCTTAAAATAAAGTTGATTTGTATTATTGGAGGGGGGAGGATCTGACTCAAAAACCAAATTCATTTTTTACTATGGGTTTGGCACTGTCTCTAGAATAATTTTCACAAAAGTGAGTTCTGCAATACACCATTTCTGTGATATATTTCACAAAAATAGCATTCCAGAGTAAAATAAGTATTAAAGAAGAAAAAAATTGCTTAATTTGCTACAATATACCTAAAGTACTATCATTTAACATGTAATTACTTATATAAGCTATTGGCATATTTTAAATTTTTTGTATTAACTTTCAAAATCCAATATGTACTTTAAATATGTGTAAATATATGTATTTTTGCATTTGTTTGGTAATATTGCAATTCATGTTATTTAAAAGAGTAATTCTTTAAACAAATGAATTAATGTAGGCATTTTGAAATAATGAAAACTCTGTATTAATATGATTTGAGAAGCTGACAGAAGGCAGTAATTAAATGGCGAATTGTCTGGATGTGAAAAGAGAAAAAAAGTACACATTGTTGGTTACAGAATAGACAGGGGGATATTAAGAAGAATAAAGGAAATGAAGAGGCCAAGGAATTCATATGCATGACACATGGGCATGAATTAAGCGGGGCATTGCTGAAGGAAATGAAGTACTGGGTGGAGGGAGCAAAGGGGAGAAACTGGGACAACTGTAATAGCAAAATAACTAAAATACATTTAAGAAAAAATAAAGAAAAGTAATGGAAATAGAGAAGCCAAAGAACTTATATGCAAATCACATGGACATGGATTCAGGGTGGCACTTTAAGAAGGAGTGGGGGTAAGAGGTTAAAGGGGGGAAAATTGGGACAACTGTAATAGCAAAATCAATAAAATATATTAAAAAAATGTATATGGAACCAAAAATGATCCAGAATAGTCTCAGCAATCTTGAGAAAGTAGAATAATGTAGGTGGACTCAAAATACCTAATATCAAATTATATTTTAAGGCCACTGTGATCAAAATAGTAAACAATCTGGTACTGGAATAGGAATAGACATATAGATCAATGGTACAGAATAGAGAATGCAGAAATAAACTCCGGTCAATTACAATTTGACAAAGAGAACAAAATGGAGTAAAAATAGTCTTTTCAACATATGGTGTAGAACAAAATTGACAGGACCATGCAAAAAATAAATAAAACTAGACCACCAACTTAAACCATACACCAGAATAAACTCAGGATGGATAAAAGACTTAAACATAAGCCATGACCCCATAAAAGTCCTAGAGGAAAACATAGGCAGTAAAATTTCAGATATCCCACACAGCAATATTTTCACCAATATTTTTCCTATGGCAAGGGAGATAAAGGAAAGAATAAACAAATGGGACTATTTCAAAATAAAAATTTTTGCTCATCTAAGAAAAACATCAGCAAAATGAAAAGTGAACCACTTGCATGGGAAAACACATTTGCCAATGGTACCCTGGACAAGGATTTGATTTCTAAAAAATATAAAAAATCTTATATGACCCAAAACCAGGAAGACAGGCAACCCAATTAAAAATTAGGCAAAGGGACTTAACAGACACTTCTCCAAGGAGGACATGCAGAAGGATCATTGGCATCCCTAACCATTAGAAACATGCAAATTAAAACCACAATGATGGGGAAGAGGACAGAGGGGAGCAAAAAGGGGATGGATGTAATACAACAACAATAAAATTAAATTAAAAAATTAAAATTAAAAAATTAAAAACCACAATGAGATACCACCCCTCATTTGTCAGAATGCCCATCATTAACAAATCAACCAACAACAAGTGCTGACAAGGGTTTGGAGGAAACAGAACCCTAGGGGACTGTTGCTGGGGGTACAGACTAGGGCAGCTACTGTGGAAAACAGTATGGAATTTCCTCACAAAACTAAAAATTGGATTGTCTTTTGATCAAGTAATTCCACTGCTAGGATTATGCCCTAAAATCCCAGTACATCAATTCGAAGGGACCTAAGTACCCCTATGTTCATAGCAGCACTATTTACAATAGCCAAGTCCTAGAAACAGCCTAAGTGCCCATCTGTGAATGAATGGGTCAAAAAATTGTGGTACATTTACACAGTGGAATACTACACAACAGAAAGAACTTTTGAGAGAGGATGGAGAGTATTATGCTTAGTGGAATAAGCCAGGTGGTGACAGGCAAATACTATATGATCTCACATAGTACAGGAGACTAACAAACAAAACAAACAGATAAATAAAATAGAACCAGAGGCTGAAAAAAAGGAACAGACTGACAGTGACCAGAAGGGAAGGTGGAGGGGGATAAGGTGGGGAAAGAAGGGGAAGGATGTAGTCAAGGAACTAGTATAAATGACCAATGGACATGGACAAAAAGGTGGGAATTGACTATGGGGAAGGGGATGGTGTCAGGGAGAGGGTAGGGGGTAGAAATGGGTGGGGGGGATGCGACAACTAAAATAACAATAAATTAATTTAAAAATAATTGGATAGAAGAGGTATGCTATGTATGTCCAGTAGAATACTACTTGGGTATAAAAAAATGAAATCTTACTATTTGCAACATCATGAATGGGCCTTGAGAGCATTATGCTAAGTAAAATAAGTCAGACAGAGAAAAGCAAATACCATATGATTGCACTTATATGCGGAATTTAAAAGCAATATAAACAACCAAACAAATTAGAAACATACTCATAGAAACCAAGAAGAAACTGATGGTTGCCAGGTAGGAGGCAGATTGTGGGGAAGGGTTGGGTGAAAAAGGTAAAGGGATTATAAAGTACAATCTAACAGTTATAAAACATCCATGAGGTTGTAATGTACACCATAAAGAATATAGTCAATAATATTGTAGTAACTATGTAATGGTGCTGGTGGGGTACAAGCCTTATTGGGGTAATCACTTTGTGAGTTATATAAATGTCTTCACACCTGAAATGAATAAAATACTGAATGTCAACTCTAACTGAAAATAAAAAATAAACAATAGTATCAATAATTTGCTCAAAATCTTGAAATATACAAAGGGCTCTTCCATGGCGTCAGGTGAGTGGTTCAAGCAGCTCTGGTAGACCCTCTTCAAAGATCACCTCACTCACACGTCTGCCATGTTGTTGCTGTGAGCTCAGGGCCTCATTCTCTATATAATATCTCACAGCATGGTAACATTACAATAGTAAAATGTGTTATATGATGACTAAACTCCTCCAGAGCACAGAAGACACTTCCAGGCCTTCTTTACACCAAATTTGATCTAAGGTACCTTGAACAATTCAATGTTTTCTCTAAATTATAGCTTAAGTTGTTTATCTATAATGCCTTCTCCATGATGTTTTGCTAACCTGCATCCAGCACAAGGAACACTTCCTTCTTGAAAATTTTCTAATTATTTTATATTGGTATGGTAGCTCTTTCCTTTTGAAATTTGGTAGCTCTTATTATCTGTACTGCTCACTTCTTATAAAAAATGCTATTTTATAGTATTATTTACTTTCCAATGTAATACACATCCTTTCTCCTCAACCCACAATATGGCCATTGAGAACACAAAACAAGGCCCATATCTCTGTGTCACAGTGCCCCCCACCCCTGCTATGTAATACATGCTAAATAAGTGTTTGATAGGCAGGGTGGTTGTACAGTGGGGCATTTTAGTTCTTTTTTGGAGCTATTATTCCACTTCAATTGATATATATCTTGAACTTATGTAGATGTATTTTAAAAATCTATTTGAGATGATTACCTACTAAAGAAGAATGTAATGATTAGGCTAATGAGTTCAGATAATTTATTTTGATTACTTTTTAGTTTTTCTACTTCATATCTCTTGGTTTTTCTCATTCACTCAAAGAAGCAAAGTTTTTTTTTAGTATGTTCAGTATCAGTGAGATATACCTAGAAAATGCAAAGATAAAACTAGTTAGTGTGGAAATAATGAGTAAAAGGTTTATTAACCAAAAGGTCTTCAACTAGGGATAGAACTAGAGAATTTATATTGGTATGCCTTTTCTGAGCCATATTAGCTCTATCAACACAGATAGAGCTGTGATGAACATTAACCAATTTTATCTTTTACTACTCTGTATGTGCGGCACTATTGTGACTCATAGAGTACTTCATGTACCATGACAGTGAGGGGAGAAAACTGGTGCAAATAAGAACTTGACCAGGAATAAGTTGGATCTGTAAAACAATGAATTTGATTCAAACAATATCTTGGCCTACAAGTGTGTCAGCATCTTCAAAGTAATTTATTTTCAGGAAACTTCAGTAATTTCAGTTTGAAGAAGTTTCTAAACTTTTAACTCAATGTAATGAGCCAGTTAATAGGAGACTGGGTTTTGGGTAGGAAGCTATTACCCCAGTTGATAGGAAATAAGAAAATGAGTACAAGCTTTAATGAAATTGTACTGTTTTTCCTGAGAGTAAAGAATAAAACCATAATATTAGAATGGTGAGGTGTTCCTACTAATTAAAAATAAAATTCCCTACACAATTTTTTTGTTAAAGCCTTAACCTCAATGTGACTATACTTGGAAATACAGTCTTTATGGAGCCAGTTCAAGGTTAAATGAGGTCATAAGGGTAGAGCCCAAATCCAATAAAGCTGGGGTCCTTTAAAGAAGAAAAAGAGACACCAGACCTCCTCTCTCTCCCTTTCTTTGTATACCCACACAGGGGAAAGACCATATAAGGATACATAAAGAAGGTAGTGATCTGCAAACCAAAAAGAGGGCTCTTACCTGAAACCAAATTTGCCAGCACCTTGAGCATGGATGCCTTCAATGAGAAAATAAATTTCTGTTAAGTCACCCAATTTATGGTACTTCATTATGGCAGCCTGAGAAGTTTAATATAACAATATTGAAATCTTCTTGACTATTTATTCTTAAACATATGTTGTTAGTTATTAGTGTTTATAATCGATAAATATTTAGAAACCTTTGACCATACACTATTGTTCCTTAAGCGTTGTCTTACTCTCCTTCTTTTTCTTTTATATTTTGAGGTCATTTATATTTACAAATAAACAGGACTTGATTTTTAAGATTCCTTGAATGATTCTGAAGCTCTTTAGGAATATGGAAAATCTGACAATGAAAATGGAAAATCTCAATCCTTGTACTTCAAAATATAGCATCAAAATATTTTGGCTTCATATAATGTCAGATGTGCCACTTACAATTATCTTCAGAAGTAGGCATCACTGAAATAAAAACATTAGGCAAACAGCGTAAGGACTCTTCCACTTTCATTCCTGTGTTTCTCTTAACAAGGGGGGCTATTTTTAGTTCTTCCAGTTTAGATCCTATGGCTATATTTCTAGTGTTGCTAAGAAAAACATTTTGTTACAAGAATCTATACCCCAACACTATAATTGATTTTATATGATATAATAGCAGTGTATGATATTTTACTTACAGAGTGTTACATTATAGGGTGTACCATAATGCTGATTTATCAATGGTTTTTATCCAGTTTTAGCCACATAAAGGAAATAGTTTAAATTCTAAGAGGAAAGATACAATCATTTTCTTTATGGGAACAAGATAAGGATTTCTGCTTTCAACACTGTCATTTAAAATACTATTGGCCCTAGCTGTTGTGGCTCAGTAGATTGAATGCTGACCTGTGAACCAAAAGGTTATGAGTTCGATTTCCAGTCAGGGCACATGCTTATATTGTGGACAAGGTCCCCAGTTGGGGGCATGTGAGGAGCAACCTGTCTTTATCACACACTGCTGTTTCTCTTCCTCTCCTCTCCTCCCTTTATTCCCCTTTTCCTAAAAGTAAATAAGTAAAATCGTTTTGAAAAGTAAAATTAAAAAAATAAAATACTATTGGAAGTCTTAGCCATAGCAATGAGACAGGAAGAAGAAATAGCCCTGGCTGGTGGCACAGTGGATAAGGTGCTGGTCTGCAAACCCAAAGGTCACTGGTTCGATTCCCAGCCAGGGCACATAACCAGGTTGCAAACCAGATCTCTAGCCAGGTCCGTACCTGGAGGCAGGTAAAAGGCAATCATACATTGATGTTTCTCTCCCTACCCCTCTCTCTAAACATAATAAAATAAATAAAATCTTTATAAAAAAGAAGAAGAAATAAAAGACATCCAAATTGGAAGGAAGTAAAACTGTCATTATTTGCAGATGACATGATACTATATATAAAGAACCCTAAAGATTCCATCACAAAACTACTAGAAATGATAAGTGAGTTTAGTAAAGTAGCAGGATACAATATAAGTATCTCAGACATCCAGCCAGATGAAGGTGTAGATACACACTCTTCATCTCTCTCCATACCATAAAAAGGAATACAATTTCCTTAAAACTAAAAACAACCAGAACTACCAGAAAATTGAACTGCATGGAAGTCCAACAAAGATATAAAGAAATAATTCTCATCCATACAGGTAGTAGGAGTGAAGCCAGGGGGCAGAGGACATGGTGTGGCAGCAGCAATGGCAGTGGCTGTGGCCAGCTGGTGGAAAGTGCAGTCACACGTTATAAAAGCCTGTGGTTGAGATTGCCCCCCAATTGCCAGGTGAGGGGCAATCCCAACCCCAGACCAGACCTTGAAGCTCAGGTTCCAGCACCAAGGAAAATAAAGCCTCATTGCTTCTTACTGTGAAAACCTGTGTGGGTTGGGGTGGCAGAAGAAACTACCAGTCTCTCAGCAGAATCCATTTGTTTAGAGGGCCTGTGGGGTCCTAGAACACCCCCAAACTCACCCACTCTGAGAACCACACACAGGGCAACAAGGTATCAGTCCCTTACAGGAAGTAGGAGAAATGCCTGGAAAAGGTAGGAGTACTGAAGAAGCAGCATTGTTCCCTCTGAGACCCCCTCCCCCATATATAGTACCACAACCTGGTGAAACCTGATGAATACCTAAGGCTCTGCTGCTTACAGCATAATAGGTGTGACAGCTCCACCTAAGATTTAGATGCAAACACAGGAGGCTGTCAAGTTGAGGAGGCAGAGAAGTATGGCCCAAAAGAGGGAGCAGATCAAGGTACCAGTGGGAGAACTAAATGATAAGGAGATAGATAACCTAACAGACACAGAGTTCAAAACATTGGTGATAACAATGATCATAGACTTGACAGACATGATTGAATACGGCAAATGTATGAAGGAAGAAGTGAAGGCAATGCAAGTGAAATGATGGAAAATCCACATGAAACCAATAATAAAGGGAAAGAAGCCAGGGTTCAAAGCAACAATTTGGAACATAAGGAAAAAATCAACAGTCAATCAGTACAGAAAATGGAAACAAGGATTGAAAAAAATGAGGAGAGGATTAGGAAACTCTGGGATGACTTTAAACAAGCAACATCCAAATCATAGGGGTGCCAGAAAGAGAAGGAGAGGAACAAGAAATTGAAAACTTATGTGAAAGAAATAATGAAGAAACCCTTCCCTATTTTAGTGAAGAAATAGACATATAAGTCCAGGAAGCACAGAGAGTCCCAAACAAGCCAGATCCAAAAATTCCACATCAAAACATATTATAATGAAAATGCTGAAGGTTAAAGACAAACAGAAAATCTTAAAATCATCGAGGGGAAAAAAGAGACTTACCTACAAAGGAGTTCCCATAAGACTTTCAGCTGAGTTCGCAAAAGAAACTTTGCAATAAGGAAGGGACTAGAAAGAAATATTCAAAGTTAAGGAAAGCAAGGACCTACAACCAAGATTACTCTATCCAGCAAAGCAATCATTCAGAATGAAAGAACTGATAAAGTATTTCCCAGTCAAGACAAAGCTAAAGAAGTTCAGCATCACCAAGCCCTTATTACAAGAAAGGTTAAAGGGACTTGCTTAAGAATAAGCATAAGATCAAAGCAATGAAAATTAAAATGGCAACAAATTCACAACTATCAACAACTGAATCTAAAAAAACAAACTAAGCAAAGAACCAGAATAAAAATAGAATCATAGATTAGGAGATCTTTTAGAGGGTTATCTGCTAGGCGGGGGAAGAGGGAGAAATGGGGAAATGGTGCAGGAATTAAAAAATACAATTGGTAGGTTCAAAATAGACAGGGGGTGTTAAGAAAAGTATAAAAAAGAGAGAAGTCAAAGAATTTACATGCACAACCCGTGGACATGAACTATGGGAGTGGGATTGCTGAAGGGAAGGGTGGTACTGGACAGAGGGGAGCAAAGGGGAAAAATTGGGTAAACTGTAACAGCATAATCAATAAAATATAATTAAAAATAAATATCCAGGAATTAGTTACATTTTTATACACCAATAATGAACTACAAAAAAGGGAAACTACAAAAAATGTCATTCACAATTGTTTTATAAAGAACAAAGTGCCTAGGAATAAATTTAACCAACGATGTAAAAAGACAGGACTCAAAATTATAAAACACCAAAGAAAGAAATTAAGGAAGATACAAATGAATGGAAGCATATATCATGCTCATGGATAGGGAGCATTAACATCATTAAAATGTCCATATTACCCAAAGCAATAAATAGGTTTAACACAATTCCTGTCAAAATATCAATAGCATATTTCACAGAGCTAGAAGAAATATTCCAAAAATATGTATGGAACCACAAACACCCTGAAAAACCACACCATTATTAAGAATGGAGAACAAAGTTGGGGGAATCATGCTACCTATACCAAATTATACTACAAGACCATAGTAATCAAAACAGAATGGCATTGGCATTAAAATAGACATATAGATCAGTGGAACAGAACAGAGAACCTAGAAATTATAGTCAATTAATATTTGACCAAGGAAACAAAAATGTACAATAAGATAAAAATAGTCTATTCATTAATGGTATTGGGAATATTGGACATGTACTGGAAAAAAAATGAAATTAGACCATCTTCTTACACCCTACACAAGAATAAACTCAAAATAGATTAAAGACTTAAATGTAAGTCATGAAACCATAAAATTCTAGAAGAAAAATAGACAGTAAAATCTCATACATTTCTTATAGCAATTTTTTTCTGATATTTCTCCACAGACAAGGAAAACAAAAAAATAAATAAATAAACAAATGGACTAATTAGACTAAAATGATTTTGCATAGCAAAGAAAACCATCAACAAAATGATAGGACAACCTATTGAATGGGAGAACATATTTGTTGTTACATCCAATAAGGGGTTAATATCCAAAAATCTATAAAGAACTTACACCAAAAAAACCCAACTATCCAATTATAAATGAACAAAGGACCTGAATAGATCCTTCTACAAAAATGATATACAGACAGACAACAAGCACATGAAAAGATGCTCAATGTCACTAATCATCAGGGAAATGCAAATTAAAGCCAGTATGAGATATCACCTTACACATGTCAGAATGGCTATCATCAATAAACCAACAAACAAGTGTTGACAAGGATTTAGAGGAAAGGAAGCCCTTGCGCACAATTGATGGGAAAACAGACTGGTACAGCCACTATGGAAAGCAGTATGGAGTTACTCCAAAAAATTAAAAATGGAACTGCCTAATGACCCAACACCCTTATGTTCATTGCGGCATTATTTACAATAGCTAGGATTTGGAAGCAGCTCAAGTGTCCATCAGTAGACAAGTGATAAAAAGTCTGTGGTACACTATTTACAATAGCCAAGTGCTGGAAACAGCCTAAGTGCCCATCAGTGGATGATTGGATCAAAAAACTTTGGTACATATACACAATGGAATTCTATGTAGCAGAAAGAAAGAAGGAACTTGTACCCTTTGCAACAATATGAATGGAACTGGAGAGTATTATGCTTAGTGAAATAAGCCAGTCAGTGAAGGACAAATATCATATGATCTCACCCATTACGGGACAATAATGAGCAAAACTAACAACAAGCAAAACAGAACCAAATATATGAATACAATGAATAGGCCTTCAGTGGTCAGGGGGAAAGGGGTTGGGGGGAGGGGGGAGGCAGAGGCAAGAAA
>PVIW01007206.1:0-75726 GCA_004026585.1 Noctilio leporinus | reverse complement strand
CCGGTCGGTCGGGAACGCCTCACCTACTGTCCTGCTGGCCTCCTCTGCCTCTGGGCTCTGCTCCCCTGTGTCCAGATGCTGTCCGTTCCAATCCCTAGGGTCCTGAAGACGTCTCACGCTCCTTATCCTGTCCTCTAGCTGCTTTGGTACTCGAGAACACCGTCAGCACTGCTCTCTACTCTGTCGCCATCTTCCCTCCCCTGGGTTGCTTTTCTTATTGCATGATTATTATATGTATATATGCAAGCTATAAAGATTTAAATAATACAAAAATAATAGAATAAATTATGAAACTTCCCCCTTCATTCTTATCCTATCCAATTCCCATCTCTTCATGAGAATATTTACTATTTTAATTTGATAAGTGTTCTCCTAGCTCTTTTAAAATATTTTTAGCCACATGTATGTACATATGTACAGACAAATGTGATTTTTTTAATTTAATTTATTATTGTTGTATTACATCCATCCCCTTTTTGCTCCCCTCTGTCCCCCTCCCCACCCACCCATTCCTTACCAAAGCCAATCCCAACCTGTTGTCCATGTCCATGGTTCCCTTATACTAGGTTCTTGTCGAAACTGCTCCCCTTCCTTGCCTCTTCCCCCTCCCCCCAACCCCCTTCCCCCTGACCACTAAAGGTCTATTCACTGTGTATATATATCTGGTTCTGTTTTGCTTGTTGTTAGTTTTGTTCATTATTATCCTGTAATGGGTGAGATCATATGGTATTTGTCCTTCACTGACTGGCTTATTTCACTAAGCATAATACTCTCCAGTTCCATCCATGTTGTTGCAAAGGTTAGGAGTTCCTTCTTTCTTTCTGCTGTGTAGTATTCCATTATGTAAATGTACCAAAAGACGAACATGATTTTTTTTCCCTTTACTTAGTAGATTTTATTTAAAAATCTGATGGGCCAACTTAGCATTTTCCACCAACACAGGGAGCAGAAACCTTCACGAGCTTCACAATCTTTTGCCTAGGTGCTGCCTTTGTGGGAGTCTTAGTAGCACCCATTGCTGTCTTTTTTGATGCTTGCTTGGCTTTTTTTTTTTGCTTCCTTGGCAGCCCTGATGGATTGTTCTCATTGAGCTTTCCTAACTTCAGGTTTCTGATTCCTCTTGGCCATTATATCAGCCAGAGATGGCCCTCTGGAATTTGACTGCACGGCGGGTCCTCTTCTTTTGAATTTCTTCCGACTGTCCCTTCTTGCGCTTTCTTCTGTAGAGGGCGGTCCAGTTGATCTGTCGAGGGTTTCTCTTGGAAAGGAACGTGGACTCGCATTTTGCATTGAGAAACTGGAAAACCTTCCCATCGGGTCCTGGCGTAGTGCCAGCCGTGTCCGGGGCAGATCTTGTACCCACTGAAACTGCACAGCTCTACCTTCATGGCCGCAGCGGCCCGAGAGCCAAATGTGGTTTTTTAACACAAGTGATTTTGTTCTATGACTTGCTTTTTCAACCAAATTACCCGTCTTGGAGAAATATATGTATAATGACACCTAGGGAAGAACTTGTTTATAACTTCTAATATAGTTTACATATTTATATTTAGAACTCATAAAAATTTCAGGGTATTCCATTTTCCCCACAGGTAGGAACCCAGGAACTGAGGGTGGAGATGACATGGTGGAATGGGCCTTAATTTATTTACTCATTCCCCAATTAACAGGGATTTCAGTTTTTTCTAATTTTTCATAATTAAAAACTATACTTCAATTAATACACGTACACCTTTGTGAATCTTTGTACAATATGTATGAATATTTCTTTAGTATGGGTTGCTAGAAGTTAAACTGCAAAGAGGTCAAGGGGTTTTAATATTTTTCTTTAGATAAGTACAGGTATAATTTTATAACATAACAAAAGGCTGTAACAGTTTACATACACATCAACAGTGTAAAAACGTATATTTTTAGTTTTCTTACCCTCACTTGTTACCGTCAATACTTGTAATTAATACTAATCTGAGGGATGAAAGATAATATCATGGTGTATCCATAAATCAGCACTCAGGATTATGAAGAATGGATGTTCTACCTAGTATAAAGGAACCATGGACATGGGCAATGGGTGGGATTGACTTTGGGGGGAATGGGTGGATGGGGAGGGGGACAGAGGGGAGCAAAAAGGAGATGGATGTAATACAACAACAATAAAATTTTTTAAAAAGTGACAAAGGAAAAAAAAAGAATGGGTGCTCTAAGTCAGAATAAGATGCTATATATAGATAATGGGTCTAAATGAGACACTATAGGTAATGAAGTAGACTTTCACATGTTACTGTTCATGGGAAGACATCAATGATGCATGGCATAATGTACTAGAGTAATTACTAAATATTTTCAGATTTATTTATATAATCAACCACAATATCAGACAAAGGAAGATTCTAATAGTAAAATGATCAAAGTATGGTAATTGCAAAGGTGAACCTTGAAGGGTCTCCCTGCTTCCTTTTTTTTTTTTTTCATGCAGTCTAACAGCCTAAATGGTAACTTTTGGCAAAAAATTAGTGGTTATGGGGTTTTCTTAAGGTATTATTTTCCAACTAAAATTTATTTCATGGAGACCTACATCCTTGCCACTCTTCAGTGAGAATAGTTGATTTAGCCCTTGCTCTGATAGCAACAATAAATGAAATACTCAGAATCAGCTGAGCATCGTGAGATGGTTTTGCTTTGGCTTTACTTGATGACTGTTTTTTTCATACCTACCCCCCACCCCTGCAACATCAGACTGTAAGTTTGAAGAGAACTAAATCAAATCTATCTTCATCATTGTATAGTACTTGCTACCAACACAGTGCCTGACACATGGCAATGCATAAATATTCAAAAAATGTTGAGAGAATAGATGTACTATTCAGGAGAACATTTGCCCTCCAAGGCCAAGTTCAAAGACCTAACAGCTTCAGCTTCAGAAGATCCCTCTCCTTGCAGTCCTCTATTATACATATTTCTGTGTTATTTCTGTCTCCTTCTCACTGACAAGATATTTTGATGATGAGACTCCTTTTTTAATTCATGTATAGCTTTAAAATGCCTAAGATAATATTTTGCATGTAACAAAGCCTCAGTAAATATTAATAAACAAGTGAGTGACATTACTAGGTTTTCTAAGATGTTACAGCTAATCTGAAGATATTTAACACATTATTTGACAAAGGCAAAAAACTAGTTAATTATGGAGTCTTGTATAGAAATGGTTGTACCTTTGTTATTTTTATTAATAGTAAGCATGCATGCATTATCAGTGTGTCTAATTTGTGGTATGAGTCTGTTTTGCTTCCCTGCACATAGACCACAAAAATTCTAAGAAACAAACTGCCACCCCAAAGCTAGTGCCTAACACAGGCATTTTTAATCTTTGAGGGTTTTCAATAGCTAAGCAATGCTTTTTTTCAAATGCAGTAACACTGTTATGAAGATATATTTATTGCCCGTTCACAAAACTATTCCTCAATATGATTATGATATACTTCTCTAGGTGTCATTAAAAACCTGGGTCTTATTTTTCTCAGATGGGTTAGCTGAAGTTCTGCATAAAAGTGGGTTGTGGGAAACATGATTTCTCATGTCCCCTTTAGCTTTTTAATTCTGTGATACAATGTTACTAGTCCACTTCCAAAGTCACTGGATGCTTCTTGCAAAACCAAAAAGTCCTTTGGGTGACTTGCTTTCTTCTTAACATATGCTCCAAGGAGCTTAATAAATATTGTTTTTGCAACTTGTTTAATGGCAAAATAATGAGTCCTCAGTGCATTCTTATCCTATGCTTTGCTACTAGAAAAGAGATTCAGGCTATTCTAACCAAAACTCAGTCCAAGGGCAGAAAGCAATCCTAAAAAGTGTTAAAATTCAAATATCTGATAAATGTATGTATAGAATGTGCATCCTAGAAAGGGCTACTATTTTAAATGATAAATTGCACCTTGTTGAGAAATCCCAAGTATCATTTTAATAGAGTAATAACTAAAATGTTCCTAAGTTTGCCAAGAGCTCTCAATGAAATCACAAACTTGTAAAGACAAGCGCCCATGGAGGAACAATTTTAAAATTGTATCTTCTTTTATTTCCTCATGAGATCTACAACAATATTAGCGCATAAAAGCTGGGGAATACCTGTCAGAATGGCAATCATCAGCAAATCAACAAACAACAAGTGTTGGTGAGGATGCGGGGCAAAGGGAACCCTCATACACTTGGGGGGAATGCAGGCTGGTGCAGCCACTGTGGAAAACAGTATGGGGTTTCCTTAAAAAACTAAAAATAGAACTGCCTTTGATCCAGCAATTCCACTACTTGGACTATACCCAAAGAATCCTGAAACACCAATTCATAAGAACCTATGCACACCTATGTTCATAGCAGCACTATTTACAATAGCCAAGTGCTGGAAACAGCCTAAGTGCCCATCAGTGGATGATTGGATCCAAAAACTTTGGTATATTTACACAATGGAATTCTATATAGCAGAAAGAAAGAAGGAACTTGTACCCTTTGCAACAACATGGATGGAAGTGGAAAGTATTGTGCTTAGTGAAATAAGCCAGTCAGTGAAGGACAAATATCATATGATCTCACCCATTATGGGACAATAATGAGCAAAACTAACAACAAGCAAAACAGAACCAAGGAATACAAGGAATAGGCCTTCAGTGGTCAGGGGGAACGGGGTTGGGGGGAGGGAGAAGCAGAGGCAAAGAAGGGGAGCAGCTTAGACAAAACCTAGTATAAAGGAACCATGGACATGGACAACAGATGGGATTGACTTTGGGGGGAATGGGTGGGTGGGGAGGGGGACAGAGGGGAGCAAAAAGGGGATGGATGTAATACAACAACAATAAAATTAAAAAAAAAAAAAAAAAGCTGGTGAATAGATTGCATACAACTTTTCCAGCTTCTGCTGCATTTCATTTGTACATATATCAAGCTCCATGGAAATAAGGGATTTTATGCTTTACCTTATTATCCTCTGACTACTTCCCTCAGTTATTCCTTTGCCTAGTAAATTTTTGTTTTAGTGGTGGGAAAGCTACATCTTTATATCCTGGTATTTTAATTCTGCATACATCAAAGACTTTATTTGAAGTTGCTGTAAAGTCATTCATTTTCATTTTTAACAATTACCTTATAATCATGTTCATGCATTATCAATTATTTAACCATTTATCTCTTATTGGACATTGGGTCACTTAAAAATTGTTGCTATTTTGAATAATGGTTCAATGAAAATTTTGCACATATAACATTTATTTTGTTGAGTTATTTCCTTGGGATATATCCCAGAAGCGTAATTATTTAAAAAGGTGCCCTGGCTGGTGTGGCTCAGTGGATTGAGCACTGGCCTATAAAACCAAAGGCTCACTGGTTCAATTCCCTATTAGGGAACATGCCAGGATTGTGGGCCAGATCCCCAGTTAGGGATGCACAAAAGGCAACCACACATTGATGTTTCTCTTCCTCTCTTTCTCCCTCCTTTCCCCTGTCTTTAAAATAAATAAATAAAATATTTAAAAACAAGGTAATTAGGAGTCTGGCAAGATGGCAGAGGAGTAAGTGGTGCTACACAGATCTCCTCCCAGGTTGCATCTGGAATTACTTTTTTGAAGAAAAAGTCAGCTGGAATTACCAACAGAACACCAGCTGGAAAGAAGCCCTATAACCATGGACAGAACAGAAGAGGACGCTTCATCACAACGTGACTGGTAGGAATTGTGGAAACACAAGAGGGCTGGCTGGGCCCCCACCAGAGGCAGCAGCCAAAGGGATGAAGACAGGGACTCCACCTGAGAATGGGGGTTTCTGGTCCCCCAGCTGGGTGTGCCAGCTACAGCAACATGGTGGAGAGTAGAGCAGCATCCAGCTGAGAAGGGCAGAAAGCCATGGAGTTTGCTGTCCTGAGAGAGTGCTGGAGACAGAGAACTACTGGGGTGACCACAGCGAAAATACATTGGCACCCACCTGCCCTGCACTCCAGCAGAGGGAGGGCAGAGAGGACTGGAGACACGTGGGGAGAGTTTGCAGTGGTGGCTTGGAGGAGAGAAGTGGGGAAATGTCTGTGGAGAGCCCAGTGCTTCCACATTTCTGGTGTGCCAAGCAGCTTCCCTGCAAGGGTCCTCAAAGCCTCACCCACTGGAGGCAATCTGCCCCATCCAGCAGCACCTGAGCCTGGTACCTGATCACAATTCTTTGATTTACACCTAAATAAACCTGTCTCTCCCTGCCCTGTCTGAGCATAGATACAATAGGTAACACCTGAAGAGGTATTTCTCATGCAGCAGTGCCTGGGCCTAGAGGCTGATGGCAAACTCTTTGACTTACAGCTGGGTCAGTCAGCCCCACACAGCGGCTTGCAAGCCTGGTGGCTGATCATAGATTCATTGCTTTGCAACTGAGTCAGTTCTTCTCTGTCAGCAGAGCCTGGGCCTGGCGGCTGATTACAAACTCTCTGACTTACAGCTGCATACAGTGGCAACTGAGCCTGGTGGCTGATCATGGATTCATTGGTTCATAGCTGAGTTGGTTTGCCCTGCCCACTGGCCTCTGGGCCTGGCAGCTGATCACAGATTCATTGGATTACAATTGTATCTTGCTATCTAATCCAGCAGCTTCTGAGCCTAGTGGCGGAACACAGATTCATTGGCTTACAATTGGATCTTGCTGCCTAGACCAGTGGTGCCTGAGCCTGGCAGCTGATCACAGATTCATTGATTTACATCTGAATCTTGTCCCACCAGGCTGCACCTGAACTGGTGGCTGATCCATTGGATTACAATTGAACCTTTCTGTATAGCCCAACAGAGCCTGAGTTTGGTAGCTGATTTATTGAGTTACAACTGAATCAGTATGTCAGCCCAAGCCGCATCTGAGCCTGGCTGAGGATCACAGACCAACAGGATTACAACTTAATCAATCCTTTCAACCTAGCAGTTCCTTAGCCTGGCAGCTGATCACAGTCTGATTGGATTACAACAAAACCTAAAAACGGGGAGAAAAAGAAACAGTACATCACCAAAAGGAAAGGAGGAATCCCTAGTAAGATCACTAATCAAAACAGAGGCAAGTAAACTATCAGATATGGAATTCAAAAGAATGATGATAGAGAAACTCAATGAGAAAGAAGAACAAGGTAGGAGGAATCACAGTATCTGATTTCAAACTATACCATAAGGCTACTGTCATCAAAACAGTCTGGTACTGGCATAAGAATAGACATATAGATCAATGGAACAGAAATAGCCCAAAAATAAACCCAGGACTCTATGGTAAATTAATATTTGACAAAGGGGGAAGGAACATAAAATGGAGTAAAAACAGTCTCTTCAACAAATGGTGCTGGGAGAACTGGACAGCAACATGCAAAAAATAAAACTAGACCACCAACTTACACTATACACTAGAATAAACTCAGGATGGATAAAGGGCTTAAACATAAGCAGTGCCACCATAAAGGTCCTGGAGAAAAATATAGGCAGTAAAATTTAAGATATCCTACGCAGAAATATGTTTACTGATACTTCTCCAAGGGCAAAGGAAATAAAAGGACAAATAAACAAATGGGACTATATCAAACTGAAAAGTTTCTGTTCAGCTAAAGAAAATATCAGCAAAATTCAAAGGGAACCAACTGTATGGGAAAACATATTTGCCAATGATACTTCAGACAAGGGTTTGATCTCCAAAATATATTAAAAATTTATGAAACTCAAAACCAGGGAGACAGACAGCCCAATTAAAAAATGGGCAAAGGACCTGATCAGACAACTCTCTGAGGAAGACATACAAAGGGCCCAAAGGTATATGAAAGAATGCTCAACATCTCTAGTCATCAGAGAAATGCAAATTAAAACCACAATAAGATACCACCTCACACCTGTCAGAATGGCAATCATCAACAAATCAACAAACAACAAGTGTTGGTGAGGATGTGGGGAAAAGGGAACCCTGGTGCACTATTGGTGGGAATACAGGCTGGTGCAGCCACTATGGAAAACAGTATGGAGTTTCCTTAAAAAGCTAAAAATGGAACTGCCTTTTGATCCAGCAATTCCACTACTAGGACTATACCCAAAGAACCCTGAAACAACAATTCATAAGAACCTATGTACCCCTATGTTCATAGCAGCACTATTTACAATAGCCAAGTGCTGGAAACAGCCTAAGTGCCCATCAGCAGATGATTGGATCAAAAAATTTTGGTACATTTACACAATGGAATATTGCACAACAGAAAGACAGAAGGAACTTCTACCCTTTCCAACAACATGGATGGAATTGGAAAGTATTATGCTTAGTGAAATAAGCTAGTCAGTGAAAGACAAATACCGTATGATCTCACCCATTACAGGACAATAATGAACAAAACAAACAAACAAACAAGTAAAATGGAACCAGATACATGAATACAATGAATAGACCTTCAGTGGGCAAGGGGGAGGGGAAAGGGGGGAGGAGGAGGCAAAGAAGGGGAGCAGTTTAGTCAAGAAACTAATATGGAAGAACCACGGACATTGACAACAAGTAGGACTGACTTTGGTGGCAGTGGGTGGGTGGGGAAGGGGACAGAGGGGAGTAAAAAGGGTATGGATCTAATACAACAATAAAATTAAATTTTAAAAAAAAACAGATAGTTGATATGAAAAGGCAGGGTTTCATGGCACTGTTGAACTGCCTTACCAAGTAGTTAAAAAATCCCAGGGAATTTTCGTTGCATGTGACAAATAAACCTCTTTTTAAGCCACACACACACACACACACACAGGAGTGTAAGAGACATTGGAAATACTCCACATACCTGTAACAATGAGAATGATCAGTGACAAGCCCATCATTTGGGGAGCAATTATGGATGGTTCCTAAGGTGGGGGAAACACCCTCATGAGTCTTGTTTGCATAGTAACTGTGTTATAAACCCCTTTTTTTATAGTTCGTGCAAGATGCCCTGAAACAGTTTCCTGCTGTGCTGTAAAGATGGTCACTGACATGATCGCTTGCTCTATCACCTGCTGTACAAAATGTGCACTTGGATGAGCCAGCATCCCACCACCCCACCTGGATTCAGCAGGTGTGACATCAGGTACTGGGGTCTGCTTTTGACCTAACAGCCAGCAGCCCCCGTGGAGTCCTTGGAGATAAAGTCATTTCAAAGTCATTTATTCTCAACCCACACCTACACATTCAGTGGCTAACCTAGTTTTGAGGGAACTCAAGGATGATCTGAATGTCCCCTTATTTATAGAGCCAATGGAAAATGCGCTAAGCTCTGGGCACCGTGCCTGGGGAGATCATGCATGCATCTTGCAGGTGCAGGAGATAGGGAGACACATTTTTCTCAGCCAAGAACTTGAGGCTTCTTACTGATGTGACCTTATGGAAATGCATGACAGGGCTCAGGGAACACTTGACTCTGAAACTCTTTCTAGCCAAATTCCGATTTAGCCCCTCTGGTATGTGGATTAGGGAAGGGGTTTTCAGTTTAACCTTAGCAGGAAGTGTATGACTGAGTTTTGGTTGGTGCCTCCTCCCTCCTCCTTCCTCCGTCCTTCTCTATGAGTGCTGGGTTTGGAAGTCTCATTGTGCCAGTGAACCTCTGCCATTGCAGGTCCTAGTTAAGGATGTGACAGAGTCCACCTGCCTGGGTTTAATCTCAGCACCTCCATTCAAAAAATAATAAAGAAAGAAAGAAAGAAAGAAAGAAAGAAAGAAAGAAAGAAAGAAAGAAAGAAAGAAAGAAAGAAAGAAAATGTAATTACTCAAAAGGGTAATAATTTAGCATATAATCATAATAAAAGAAAATTTTTAAGTGGCCAATCATCTTAACCCAATAAAAAGTTGGTTGCAATTTTCATTTGGATTTAGAGGCAATTTGGTGGTTATATCTTCACCAAGCTTTTATAGATCCTATTGTTAACTAGCTAAGTGATTGTTTAAATCTAATTTTACTGAGTTGTAAATTCCTTTGTATCAGACAAAACTGGATTGTGTGTTTCAGCTCTTCACACTTAGGTACCAACCACCACACTAGAAAAGTAAATTCACATAAAGACCTATTACTATTACAGCTGGAAGGTAAACTCCAGTTCAAGTGACCAGAGACCAACTTTGATTAATTGACTGAAATATAATACATGCTGGAAGTACCACTGAAATATCAGGATCATCTGGCTCTGGGTAAGAATATTAATGGGAAAAAAAGTTCACTGGCAGAAATACCCAATTACCTGGTATCTGCTCAAATAAGGATTCAGCAGTCAAGATTCGTAAAAGAGATGATGGCCTTAGGAGGAGCCAACCTACTGGACTTTTTAATGACTAGAAGCAAATAGGCTCAAGAAAGAAACATTTAGTAGAATGCAGATTAATCAAGAATAAAAATGGGGGCATATTAGAATATAAGTCTGAGGAAAATTAGTATTTAAAAAGCCTAACAGAAAATTAATATTTATACTCAATTAAGGACATCATACTATAAGAGAAAACACTCTGGTCCTGGCCTCTCCCTTCTTATCTTTTGGTTCCTGGGGCCTCAGTTTCAATGTTAATTTTATAAGGCACCTGGAAAACCAGAATAAAGATACTCAAACCCTAATAAATATACTGATAGCATTTTATACCATGAATGTAACATAGAGACAAAGATCCTACCCTCCCCTAGCCAAACTTTCTTGAGGACCTTATTTTAGGAGATAGAATGTAATGTTGATGAGAAAGGACATGACTCTGAGGATATGGGGGAAGATACAATGGGAAATCGTCTAGCAATGCTTTCATAAGTTACTTTGGTTCAGGTGTAAGATAACATCTAGCTTGCTCCTGCATTCCTGCATTGCCACTAGGCATCATAAAGCCCATACAAGCCCTGGCTGGTAGCACAGCAGATAAGGAGCCAGCCTGCAAAGGTTGCTGGTTCGATTCCCAGTCAAGGCACATAACCAGGTTTCCAGCCAGGTCTGTAGCTGGAGGCAGGTGAAAAGCAACCATACATTGATGTCTCTCTCCCTTCCCTTCTCTCTAAAAATTATAAATAAAAATCTAAAAAAAAAAAAAAAAGAAAGAAAGAAAGCCCACACACCGTCAAAGAGTTTTCAAGCCAGATAGACCTTGACCTTCTTCTCCATCCTATCCTGGGATCCTAAGCTCTTCTACTTTCATGCTAATATTTTCCCATAAACAATACTATACTTCTAATATTTCTAGTGTGATGATTCATCTAAAGATATTCTAGTGTGATGATTCATCTAAAGATTTGTTCAAGTTTGGGGATTAATTTACATGTTTTAGTCAGATTTTAGAAAGTTAGATACCCTGATTTCTTTAACAATACTGTTTCTCCTTTAGTATAAATGGATCTTTCTCTATCAAAGACAGTATGAGTAGGTTAAAAGAGAACTCAATTTCAAAATATCTGGACTGTCAAACGGCTAGAAGCTTTTGGAGTCTTCATAGGAGGTGGCTAACATATATACTTATTACTTTAGGTACCTGTGACAAATCTTGTAATACAAAATCAGATGGCTTCTATCACCATTTATTCTTTGGAATGGCAAATGAAAAGCAAAACATCTTTTATAGATCTCTCATAGAATCTACTAAAATAAGCTTGTACTTGCTCAAGCTGTGCCTCTTCAGTGGTTTTATTTCCTACTAGCTTGGAGGAAATAAAACAGCTTAGAATATTAAAATAGACTACATTTTACAGTCATTTGGCAGAGACAACACTAAGTATTCACCACACTGCATCCTTCCTTCCTGGAAAATAAAAATTATTCATATCCCTTTCAGCACCAAGGACAATGTCTTAAACACAAAATACATTTTACATTCAATGAAATCTTGTGGAATGATGTTAACAGTTGCAGGGGTTAGCCTCCAGCAAACTAATATGGATAACTTTGTTTTCTATGGAAACAATTATTGCTCTGCTATTCCTTAGGTGTCCAAGGCTCTGTTTCCTGTTTCCTATCCCCTGTGAAAATCTACTGGGGGCGGGGATCTTTTCTATATTCTATACACTAAAAATAAATTAGTGTTTCTCAAACTATCTATGAAAAAGGACTCATTGAAGACCACTAGATTTGCAAAATGAAATAAAAACAAATTACTAGAAAATTAAATTTAAAAATCAAAGATATAAAAATACTAGTTCTAATTTTTTTATCGGCTTTAAAATACTTAATATTACATTTCTGTAAAAAAGAAACTATTACATAGAAAAAAATAAGTATCTCAGATTGGCCCATTCTGCAGACTCTACTTTGCCAAACACTGGCATAAATTACTAAGAAGGACAATCTTCCCGGCTGTGGACATTTCCATTTCCATTAGCTAACTATGTAGGCAAAAGGAAAGATGTCTTTGTGTCAGAATTCCAGGTACCAGCTAACTAGTAGTAAGTGCACATTGAGGCAGGGGTGCTTCCCAGGCCCCTCCACAGTCAGCATGCACAGGTCCAGGCCTGTGCTCAGGTTTAGAATGTTGGCCAGGCTAGGGCATGAACAGCACACACACGTTCAGGGAGAAAAATATAAGCAGCAAAAGTTTGACAGAATTTTTACACTTCAGTTGATTCAGTAAATTCCCAAGCCCCTCATTTGAAGCAATGTAGGCCGTAACTAGTACCTTTGCTTTCACTGAACTGGCTGTGATATTAAGACTCTTTCTTCCTATTTACATTCCCACCAGTCAGATAAGTCAGAAAAGGACAAGAACCATATGATTTACTCATATATGGGATATACAACAGAAAGCAACAAACCAACCAACAAACACATAGATACAGACAACAGAAGAGTGGTTAACAGAAGGAAAAAGGTGGCAAGGGTGGGGAGGATGAAGAGGGAGAGAGGGTCAAATATATGGTGCTAAAGGGAGAGGAGACTGCATTTTGAATGGTGAGCACACAAGGCAATATATAAATGATACAGAATTGCCTCTTGAAATTTATATCAAGTTATTGACCAACGTTAACCCAATAAATTAAAAAATAAAAAGACCTGTGTCAAAATGTTAGTAATATGTGAAGGCACCAAATGTTTAAAATGTGGCAATTTTTAAATGTAGCATCTAGCCAAGTTAAGCAATTCTGTTCAGTAACAGATGTACTTGCTATTGTAAGAGGAGAAAGTTAACAGAGAACTAAGATTAACATTACCAATAAGAAACTAAAACAAGACTTTAAAATTAAATAAATAGGTCGTTTGGGGACCAACTGAGAGATTCTTTTTTTCTTCTTATTTTGTTTGTTTCTTAAAAAAAAATTTCCATTATTTTTAGAGATAACGGCAGGGAGGGAAAAAGCAAAGGAGAGAAATATCAATGTATGGTTGCCTTTCACCTGTATCCAGCTACAGACCTGGCTGGAAACCTGGCTTGCAACCTGCTTTATGTACCCTGACTGGGAATCAAACCAGCAACCTTTGGGTTCACAGGCTGGCACCAATTAACTGAGCCGCAAGCTGGGGACAAATGAAAGATTCTTAATAAATATTATAAGACGTATTTAACATTAGGCTGTATGGAGATAACATTTGTAACTTTGATGTAACAATTTTACATGATAAGAAAAATCATGAACTTTGACTTGTTTATTGGTATAGTTCTATAATTATAATTCCAGCATTCTGACTTGTGACCTTTGTCTTGAATTAAATTTATGAGAGGGCTAAAAATACTACTCATCAGTACTTCATTGATAAAATTGTGCAATCAGTAATGTTTATATTCTCCTCCTGCTTCCTCTTTCAGAATTTCAAACCCTCCTCATAATGTCCTTGTACTTCAGGACTTTCATCTGACCTCCAGCTCCCTAGGGTTTCTTTCCATCCCTGTCCAACAACCTTACCCCCCTGCAATTTTATGAGCTATTTCTATCCTGGTTATTTCTCAGAAGTAAGATTTGGTTTCATCTTGTAAAACTGTGTCTTTGTCATTATGGAATCAAACCAAAGAGCTTCTACTTCATGGCTCGGTCTTGTGACCAGGAGAGTCTTTGGCCAGGCTTTGGTAGGAAAGTTGAAAAGAGCAATAAAGACAATTATTCCATTGATTTCAGCCTATAAATCCCATTTTCCCTAAGTTGTCTGAATGAGGAGTATTCTGTGAAAATGCTGCTCTCTAGTGCAATAGAACTGAAAATAATGCACATCTATTTCTTATAATCCCATCCGGCATACCCTCAAAGATTCAAATATAACAGAACACACGTAGTATGGCAATTGAATGATAATGTAAGTATGGGGAAGAGGAGGGAAATTTTGAGCATGAGGCTGATGTAGTAGGAGTAAAAATGCTTAAATAATACCATACTAACTTAAACAGAGGTCACTTATAAGAAAAGTATTACCGATTCATCAATAGGCAATTACTAACAGCTTACTACATATTCAGGAATAAAGTGTGAAAACATTGGAAGTTGTTTGTAATTTGGTTCAAAAGATAAGAAAATTCATATTTGAGAGATAGAGAATGTGATACAGACTATAAATTTATACTCAACACAGTATTTGCTAGCCATTTTGAGCACTTGAAATGTGGCTAGTCTAAACTGGAATGTGCTACAATTATAAAATGGAAACCAGTTTTCTAAGAATTTTTAAAAAATTAAAATAGTTTGCCCTGGCTGGTGGCATGTGAACCCAAAAGGTCACTGGTTCGATTCCCAGACAGGGCACATGGCCAGGTTGCGGCTGGGTCTCCAGCCAGGTCCGTGGCCGGAGGAGGCAGGTGAGGGAGAGAGACATACATTGATGTCTCTCTCTCTCTCTCTGCCTCTCTCACTTCCCCTCTCTCTAAAAAAATAACTAAAATCTTTTTTTTAATTAAAGTATTTTGTAAGATTAAATTGATCATTTGTAAAATAAAAATGTTTTGGAAATACTTGAATAAATAAAATATATTAACCTTTATTTGACTTGTTTTCAGAAAATCTAAAAATATGTACTTGACTTGTTTTATTTCTATTAGATAACATGACTTTAAAATCTGTCTTTAAGAGGAATGGGAGCTCAGTAGGGAATGGAGTCATCTGGATTCCCTTAAAGAATGAGACCTTAAATAAGTCTTCCTGAACTTGAAGAAGCAGAGAGTAAAAGGCAAATTTGGGAAATGCATTGATGGAATGAAAGTGGTGAGGGAAGTTAAGAAAAGGAGGAAAAGATGCAATTTTGAGGAGATTGAGGATAGGGGAAGAAGACAGAGGTGGTTGATGCAAAGAAACTGAGTCTTTGAAGCCAGGTAGAGGTTTGTGGGTGTGGATTCCTAAGAAGTAAGGCAGCCCTTGAAAGGTTTTGAATTAGGGAGATTTTGGATGATGGTTGAAGTGAAGGGAGAAAATTCTAGTCTGAGGACTTAAACCTCTTGTCACAGTAGAAAATTTTTATATAATCATTAAATGCAGATTTCCAAGTAACACCACAAAACTGTATACCTCAGCCACCTGATTCAGTAAGAAATAACAGCATATTCTTACATATCCAATTAACAAAGGTCAAAGGTTTTTGTTGATATTGGTCATTTTCAACTGCTATCATATAGAAGTGCTATAATTTCTAATAGGGAGGGGAACAAGCAAACGGAAGGTAAAGTACGAAGGAGGCTTGAGAAAGCTTTCAGCTGATGCTAACGGTCTCCTTTCCTTGTCCATGGAAAAGATGTCTTTTCTTGAAAGCCCTTTGAAATAATGAGGTGCTGCTTATTAATAAACATCTGTTCTTTTTAAAAAGATTTTATTCACCATTTTTCAAAGAGAGGAGAAGGGAGAAAGGAAGAGAGGGAGAGGAACATCAATGTACGGTTGCCTTTCACCTGCCAGCAGCTACAGAACTGGCTGGAGACCTGGCTTGCAACTTGGTTATGTTGCCCTGGCTGGGAATTGAACCAGCGACCTTTGGGTTTGCAGGCCAGCATCTTACCCACCAGCCAGGGGAACATCTGTTCCTTTTAAATCATAATTCTTGCCAGTTTGTCTTCCTCTATCTCACACTTTATCCAGAATGTGATGGTCACAAATATTTCGGTGAACGATACTGTGAAATGTGGTCACAAAACAAGTGATTATTTCTAAACTCATCTTTGTCACATTCTAATGATCCACAAAGTTCTTCCTCTGGGCTACATTTCATTTTAACTGATCCCCTCACCGCCATATCTATATCATCATCATTTCAAAATACCCTCTATTTCAAGAGAAGCCAAGCAGGTTATGGGTTTGTTAGCAGTAAAAATTACCAAGGAGCAGTTTGTGAATGATAAGAGTAATACAAAATTTGAAGAGAATTAATAATGAGCATCTTCCTCACTCCCTAGAAGTGGACAATTTTGAGCTCCATGAAGCCACACTTAACCTATCATATTAAATAATAATGGACAAATATTTAAAATGTCAACATCACCTTTTAGACTCTGTTGGCAATAAAAAGTCATTTAAAAGTTAAATTTCCCCAAGGATTTTTTGTCAAGTTTTTCTACAATATTCTTTTCCTGCTTAGGACCAAAGCCTTAAATCACAGAATAATTTTGCATGTTTTAATGATTTGTTTACTGGTTCATTCCAGCGTGTTAGCTGGAAAGGGGGGAGGTGTCATAAACAGACTTTTATATCCTGATTTTCCACTATGTCATGATTGGTAGTGCTTCCCATTGCCAAAACTATTTGCAGTGCCTTGTAAAAGAACACACAGCAAGCTGCTATGGAGACTTCAGCACTAACTAATGCACAAGCCTCACACGTTGTTCCTTCAGCCCTTCCTCCCTGAGCATGTACCTACTAAACCTTTGTGACACATCACGGAGAGAGGAAAGTGATAGGTTAGTAGCCCTCATGACACAGGGAGTTCTTATCTCTCTCAAAACAAGAAGAATTAGTTGGGCTGGAAGGTGAGTTCTTGGCAGGGAGTGAGAAAAAGGTAATGAGGGGATGTAAAGAAATTGTTTTGTTTTTTTTAAATTTTATTGTTGTTGTATTACATCCATCCCCTTTTTGCTCCTCTCTGTCCCCCTCCCCACCCACCCATTCCCCCCAAAGTCGATCCAACCTGTTGTCCATGTCCATGGTTCCTTTATACTAGGTTCTTGTCTAAGCTGCTCCCCTTTCTTGCCTCTGCCTCCCCCCTCCCCCCAACCCCTTTCCCCCTGACCACTGAAGGCCTATTCCTTGTATTCATATACTTGGTTCTGTTTTGCTTGTTGTTAGTTTTGCTCATTATTGTCCCATAATGAGTGAGATCATATGATATTTGTCCTTCACTGACTGGCTTATTTCACTAAGCATAATACTCTCCAGTTTTCGAAGAGGTTTTTGGTGGTGTGTGGGTTCTTCAGAACTAAGGCAGCCCTTCAAAGGGTTTGAGTCAGGAAGTAAGAGGCATCTGTCCTGTGCTTCTATAATCAGAAGAGCCTGAGATGCTTTCCTTTTAGAAGACTGTTTTAAGGTGGAAAATAGACTTAATGAATATGATTTACTTGAACTGATATTATAGGACTCATCTGAGGAAGAAGTACAGGCTGAACTGAAGCCACCTTGCAAGATGCAGATTCCGGCAAGCTGAGAGGGCTTGGTGAAGGGGAGGTGGGAGCTCTGTGCTATCACACATGCAGCACCAGTGTTCTTCCCTCTCACACAAAAGGGGCAGTTAGACTGCGTAGTCAGTCACAGAATCACTATTATAAGCCTTCTAGATAAAGAGATCCTGGCACCACTACTGATAAATGGGCATTTGCACTTGAGGTGGACCACATGATGCTGTATTTGCTTGACTTTAGGATCAAAAGTAAAAAGAACTACCCATTTCTCTTTCCCACTTCATTCATCCAATGTAACTTGGAGAAGTAAAAAAGGCAAAGCCTCAAAGAGCAAAGATGAACACTAAGGACATAATTATAAAAATAGTTATCAAAATAAAATCCTCACTTGAAGGATATTTTTATTGATTTGAAAGAGAGAGGAAGAGGGAGAAAGAGAGACAGAGATAGAGGAGGAAAAAAACAAAAAAACAAAAAAAAACATCTATGAGGGAGAAACATCCATTGATGTGCCTGACAGGGGATGGAATCCACAACAACCCAGGTATGTGGCCTACCTGGGAATAAAAAACATACATCCTTTCAGTGTATAGGATGATGCTTCAACTGAGCCACCAAGACAATAATAACCCTTTGTAGTGGGTATTATTATCACTTCTCTTTTTTGTTGTTATTGTCAAAAACAAAACAAAAAACTGGGATTTAGAGAAGTGATTTCCCCCAAACCAGGGAACTTTAAGCAGCAGAGCAAACTCTGATCCTTTGAGTCTCAACTCCAATTTACTCTTCTCAGTCATTTCCCAAAGTGGAAGATGGTTTTAAAAGTATGCATTTATTTAATATTTATATTTTATTTATGGGAAGTAATAGTGGTTTTCTTTTCAGAGAAGTGATTTAAAATCTATCTTTAAAATAAATTGCACTTCAAAAACTAACAACAGTTTACAAAATAGCTCTGATATTTACAAGGCAATTGACACTATGTAAAATACATCCATTTATTAGAAAGTCAAAGTGAAACAGCTTAAAATGAGTGATTTTTATTGACCATTCCTTGAAACTCACACAAAAGAGAGAATACTCAGACTTAGACATACCAAATGAAGAAACAGCTTCCTGAGCCAGCCACTGTGCTTTTTCATCTCCACTCTTGGGAAATTGTTGATGTTAAGCACTCATAGGGTTGGAGGGAGTCTCTATTCACTGTAAAGTGAGACTGCAGTCAGGAAATTAAGAGGCATCTGTCCTGAACTTCATTTCCACAAGGTCAGGATCTGTGCTTCTAATTGCGACAGTGAGCTAACCTATATGTACAATTAGGCCATGCAAATGAACTAACAGAAAACTATAGGATAGAAACCCAGGAGCCAGTCTCTTTCTCCAGGCAATTTATAAGAACAGTAACCAAAGCCTGACTCAATGGTGGGGTTGTTAAAATGATAGGAAGGAAAGGGAGACAATAGGACAATAGGACAAATGTTTGAGGGCAAGTGGAATTTTTATTGAATTTGTGAAATGACATGATGCACAAATGTCCCTATTACCCCCTAAAGGGTAGCTTGTTTCTACTTTCAGCAACCACTGATGGACAGCAATGTAAATTTCCAGAGTGACTTCTGATTTCTTTTTGTTTTTGTTTTTTTTTAGAGGAAACTCTATCAATATCAAACAAGTCTAGTCAATATCATCATCTGCTAATATCATCCTCAGATGTCACTAATATGGTTCCTGAATTCTAATACACGTTTTCCCCCGTGCTTCAACATTTCTGCAACTGGACGTAACATGAAATGTGGTCTTTGTCTTTCTTCATTGCATCTCACACTTGATTCTTCCTTAGAATTGAGTAAATTTAATGCTCATATGTGTTTATGGGAATTAAAGTCAGTAATAATTTTAGAAATATGTCACCAAATATAAGCCTGTCTACATATTATTGGCTTTGAAATAACTTCTTTTTATAACTACTAAATACAAGAACAGTTTGTTAGTAAAAATGCATTTGAACAAGAAACCAACTGGTAGGAAAAAACCCATAGTAATAAAAAAAATCAAAAGAATGCTACTATGTCCCAAAAGTTAGTCACCTTACTATTTAAAAAGAGCAAGGAGAAGCTGAAAATACACAAATTAAATATTTTAATGCTTATTTATCTTTATTTTGAATAATTCCATTTGTGTGCATGTGTTAGATCACAAGATCATGACATTACTCTTCATGTTGATTTCTCATGTAAATTACAAATAAGTTTTTATGATAATGATTTATGAGGTTAGCTATTTCTCTTCCCAACAGAGAGTTACCTACAAAGAAACAATTATTCTACTTCTGAGAGGGGATGTCATGAAAGGAATGGTTTCTGGAGGCTTTGATTAAAATGAATTACAGAACATATGCAACATAAAATTCCAAAGCAGGCAAAACTGCCTGGTAGCAGACAAGACAGTGGCCATTGTTGGTGAGATGGAAGTGGGAAGTAATAGACAAGGGACTCCAAGGTCTTCCTAGGGATAGAAAGCCTGGCAATGCTCTTTTTTGTGACATGTGTGGCGATTACTCAGGTGTGTTTCTTTTGTAATAACTCACTGTGCTGTGCATCTATGAATTGTGCATTCTTCTGTATTTGTGCTCATCTTCAATTTAAAAACAATTTTACAAAATAAATGCAACAGATATACGACTTCTTATAAAATGTTATTTGTTGACAAAAACTGAGTGACTTATTCTGCATTCAGGTATAATGCTTTAATGTTACACTGACTAGGGGGTAAATATTGACCCTAAGAACATTACTCTTGATGTTTTTCCAAGTCATTACCTATTGCTTGGCATTATCAGAATAGAACATATTTCTATATAAATGATAATTTTTGGTCATTCTCAAATAATAACATGAAATGTGAAAATCAGAAATATTGATCTTGTGTTGTATAATGATGTTTCTATTGATGTGAAATGGTTTCTATAAAATTGTAGACTTGCTGTTCTAATACACGTAGCTGGTTCTGAAACTGCACCATTTGGAAGACATTTACAACTGGAAATGACTTCTTTCAGTAAGCAGGTACCAACAAGATCATTTAGGAGTATGATGCTGGATTCCTCAGTCTCAGATTACCCAGGTTACTGAGGACCAGAAGAGGTTGAATAAGTATTAATACCACCCTCTTCCCACCCTAACACAGAACAGGGAAGAGGCAGTGAATGGGGCTTTGAGCACTGATGGTAAGAAAGAGGTAGAGCAGGTGAGAACTTATGTCCCTCTGAAAACCAGTCAAGATGGGAGCACTAAAAACATGTTTGAAATTCTGGTAACTACCAGGATGTGTGGGGACATAAAATTGTCTCAGGTGCCAAATTTTCTTGCTTCACTATTGAATTTGGGTGGTGCCTATTAAAGATGGGCACAAAGACATGTAACCCTCCATATCCTTCTCCCTCTCAGAGTAAGCAGATTCATGTCACTGGATAAGGGCTGGTAACCACCAAGAAGGGTCTATACTCCTGTTGAATAGTGCTCACCTCCCCCTCCCCTCCAATGTACATCCAAATCACTGGAAATTATGACTGTTACTTTTTCTAAAGTCTTTGCACATGTGATTAAGTTAAAAATCTTTTTTAAAAAGATTTGATTCATCATTTTTAGAGAGAAGGGAAGGGAGAGAAGCAGAAATGGAGAGAAACATCAATGTATGGTTGTCTTTCACCTGCCTCCAGCTCCAGAGCTGGCTGGAGACCTGGCTTGCAACCTGATTATGTGCCCCGGCTGGGGAATCAAACCAGAAACCTCTGGGTTCACAGTCTGGCACCTTATCCACTGTGCCACTAGCCAGGACTAAGTTAAAGATCTTGAGATGAGATTATACTGGTGACGCAGGTAGGTCCCAAATTCAATGACAGATATCCTTGTGGGAGATAAAATATGAGAGTTGAGTGGCAGAGGTTGGCATGATATAGCCATTTCTTGGCTAAGGAAGCCAAGAAATGCCTACAGCCATCAGAAGCTGGAAGAGGCAAGAAAGGAATTTTCCCTAAAGCTCCCAGGGAGAAGACAGTCCTACCACACCTTTTTTGTGCTTCTGGCCTCCAGAACTGTGAGAGAATTGATTATTTTTAGCCATCCAGTTTGTGATAATTTGTTAGAGCATCCCTAGAAAACTAATAAAACTCCTAAATATACCTTTAAAGATACTGTTAGCTCATCAAGAAGCCCACAGTTCCTCCCTGATTGAGAAATACTCATTTTGGGGGTAAATTCTAGGCATTCATTTTGTCTCTGGGTGGCAAGTGATAGTGTATCTACACAGAGGAACACAAGGAAATGGAGAGTGTGCTGGGGACAAGTAATTGCCCCAGCTGCCCCTGAACACACTTCTCTAACAGAGAGGGTATAAGTACTCACTTGAATGATTTTATTCTCTCAGTTATTTCATTAAATTGATCATCACACAAATCTGATGGCTCCAAACATTCTAGAGTAGAAGATAACTGTTTTATGACTTGTGAAAGGAATCTAAATGTTATTGGCAACTAGAAAACTGCAAAAGTAGTGTCTTTGAACTCAATTTTACCAAAGACGCAACTAATAACTGAAATTATGGTGCCTCCTTTGCCTTCCCACATTTACACCATTCTTGTTTATTTATTTCAGGCAAGACTGCTAGTCTCTACCCCTTTTCTTTGCTTACTTGGTTCACTCTAGTCCTGATCACTCAAAGTAACCTCTGCACCTGCTGGGTACATGGGAGGGTTCAGCCTTTCTCTCTCCTTTGTACCTGCATAACTGGGCCCATGTCTCTTCCACTCCTTCTTCAACACTGGCTGTGTCCTTCTCATCTCCCTTACTCTAGTCCACAACACAGAATCTTTTAGAAATGCAAACCAAAATCACAATGAGATATCACCTCACCTAAGCAAGACGGCTACCATCCAAAAAACCAAACAAACAAAAACAAATCCAGAAAATACCAAGTGCTGGCAAAAGAGATAGAGAAATTTGAAACCTTTTGAACTGTTGGTGGGAATGTACACTGATGCAGCTCCAGTGGAAAACAGTATGGCAGTTCCTAAAAAAAACATTGAAAATAGAATAACCATGTGATTCAGCAATTCTATTCCTTAGCATACAACCAAGAGAATTGAAAACAAGATCTCTAAGAGATATTTGTATATCTATGTTCATTGTAGCATTATTCACAATAACCAAGTGTTCATCAGTGGACAAATGGATAAATAAAATGTGGTTTACTCATACAATGGAATATTATACAGCCTTAGAAAAGAAATTATGGCACATGATAAACATGCATGAACCTAGAGGATTTAATGTTAAGTAAAATAAGCCAATCATAAAAATATGAATACTATATGATTCCATTCATATGAGGTATCTAGAGTAATCAAATTAAAAGAACAGAAAGTAGAATGGAGGTTGTCAGGGGCTGAGAAGAAGGAGAAATGGAGAGTTGTATAATGGCATTAGAGTTTCAATTTTGTAGGAAACAAAATTCTGGAGATTGGTTGTACAACAATGTGATTATATGTAATAGTACTGAGCTGTACCCTTATAAATGATTGACAGTAAATTTTGTATATGTATTTTACCACAATTAAAAATAAGAATTAAAAAATTATAAAATATTTCAAATATACAGAAAAGTAGGGAGAATAATACGACCACCTATCCAAATTTAAAGCTACACCCTCACTATGTGCATCCCATTCCCCTCCTTCTCCCACAGTTGGTGTGTATGTAGGTCATGCATAATTTTCTACTTGTAGTCTCTTCTATCTACCCCAAACAATAATACATAGTGTTATCTTAACTATCTCAAAAACATAATGTTGGGATGGAAAAAGCAACTTGCAAATGATGCTATTAATGTAAATTTTATCTTATTTTTTAAAAATTTTATTTATTATTTTTCAAAGAGAGGGGAAAGAAGACAGGCAGAGAGAAAGAGAGACATTAATGTATGGTTGCCTTTCACCGGCCTCCAACTAAGCACCTGGCTGGAGACCTGGCTTGCAACCTGATTATGTGCCCTGGCTGGGGAATCAAACCAGCAACCTTTAAGTTCACAGGCCGGTGCCTTATCCACTGTGCCACCAGCCAGGGCAACAGAGAACTCTTTTTAAAACCATTTAATGAAGATCAACTAGAGGTTAACAATAAAAAGGAATCTGTTGATATGGTTTTGTTGGTTTTGTGTTTTTGTTATTGTTGTTGTTTTTGGTTGGTTTGTCATTTTGCTGGTTTGATCAGTTGTTCCTCTGAATTCCCCAAGTCAACTTCTGATTTAGAAATTAATATGGTCACAACCATTTATAATCAATTCATATTTATGCATTTCTACTGGGTGACATTTTGGGAAAAAAGATGAAGCTGGATTCCCCACTTCACACTATGTACCAGAATGAACCCCAAATGGATCAAAGGTTTATAATAATGTATAAAAGAACTATAAGAAATATGGAGAATTCTTATAACTTTATAGTAGAAAAGACCTTTCCAATCATGACTCATTACTCAGATATCATAAAACAAGAAAACATCAACCAATTCAACTACATAAAAATAATACTAAAAAACAAAACAAAACAACAACAACAACAAAAAAAACTGTGGCAAAATCAAAAGTCAAAATACTGGGAAATCATTTGCTCATTCTACAAAGGGTTTACCTCCATATATGTAGTACATTGTTCAAAAATTTTTAAGAGACCAATAATCTAATAGAAAAAATAAGCAAAATATAAGATGAGAAAATGCAAATAAATGATCCTTAAACATACGAAAATATTTTGATTATAGTCATGATAAAAGCAATGCAAAAACAATAACAAACTAAGTTAAAATTTCTCACCTATTAAATTTTCAAACATCCTAAAGTCTGATTAAACATTTGGCTGGCAAACTTGTGGGGAAATCTGGACTCTTCCTCTACTACCAGGGGAGTGAAAATGATACAATACCTATGGAGCAAAATTTGGAAATATGTTTTAATGTTATAAATGTATTTATCCTGGCAATCCTACTTCTGGGTACTTATCTTAAGAATACCTTGCACTTTCACAGGATTGTTTGCAATAGCAACAACTGGAAGTGACTCACACACTCATCTGAACACTGGTTCTATAACTGTGGTTCAGCCACAGAATGGAATACTCTGCAGCCCTTAAAAAGAATAAAGAAGCCCTCTATGTATTGACATAAAAGGAAGACAGATAGTTGAGTAGAAAAGAAATAAAACTGGCTACAATGTATGAGACTTTTTGTCATATACAGTGTCTGATATAAGCACAGACTTATATTTGGTTGCATTTATATACAGATGTACTAGAGAGACACAAAAATTAAATAGAATAAAGCGGTTTCCTACAAAGGGTAAGAGGTATAGAGTGTATGAGGACGGGGGTAGGTGCTAGACTGCCCAGTGTATTCAGTTTAATATAATTTTGATTTTTTAACATGTGAATGTATTACCTATTCATAAAATTAAACTTAAGATATATTTATTAATTACCTGCTACTTAGAAAGCTCTGTGGCCAATACTATAGTAGTAACACTTTTAAACAAGAAGCAATGAGTATTTTCAGCATCTGCGTGCTAGATATGGTATTTTGCATTGGCTCATGCAGGTGAGGTAGGACGGGAACTCATGATTTATAAGTTGTATTCGAGTTCCCACCTTTGACTTTGCACCTCTCTTCCTCATAGCCTAGTATGAATATAATCTTAGGAAAGAGAGAACACATGTGGGCAAAAAGATAAATTTGCAGAATAGCACTAAATAAATACTGAAGGAAAAATGCTCTTGCAAAAAATCAATTAAACTAACCCAAAAAAGCCTCAGAGAAAGTAAAATGTAAAATGGGTCTCAGGTATCATATACAATCTTTTTTTTTTTTTTTTTTAATTCTTCTACAGGTCATTTTCTGTAGAAAAAGTTTTTGTTTTTGTTTTTTTTACAGTTGCTCTGGTTATATTGATTTTCTAAAGAGGTGGGATATAGGAAGAACATGCTTCATTATTTCTATATTATTTCTATTCATTTCTATTCAATTATCAAAAAATGGATAATCTTGCAAAATTTGTGTTTTTTTCTGATCATTTTAGTCCTTCCTTAAAACAAAAATGGTGCACAAAAATAAGAGATTGAAACTCTCTTATTTTTAAAATAAATAAGAGTTTAAATTTTAAATTTTAAATTTTAAAATAAATTTTAAAATGTTTCACTTCTTTATTCCTTTTTAATTTAAAATTTTAATCATCTCAGGAAGCCTTTGTCTCTGACAGCTTTCACTATCTCTCTGTTGTTTCTATTCTTCTCCTACACTTACAAAGAGATTGCATTTTGTAAATGCCCTAAGGAATCACTTGTTAGGGCTCTCAGGATTGGAACTGCCCCTCTACTACTTGAATGGCCTCTTTGATACATCTAGCCCATCCTCCACCACTTCCTCGCAGGAATTCACTGCCACTGTCATCTGAATGCAGCTATACCTGCCGAAAGTTCTTAGGCCGAGTTGGAAAATCTCATATCTTCAACCCCCTGGTTGTACTGCTAGCTCAGAGCCCTGCAGCCAAGACAAAGTCATTTCATGAGAGTTAAACTAGTCACTCCAGAAGAATCATTCTGCCTTACATTAGTTGGGAGTTAGGATGTGAGGAGGGTGGGGTGAAAAAGGGGAGAGAATAACATTTTCTAATTTTTGTTAGTTTGGTTCTAAACTTTTATATTTAAAATAATTAACAATAGTTAGATTAATTGCAAACTACAATATTACAACATATATTAGATGTACTATTTAGTCATCTAGTTGGTCAAATTCACCTGAAAAATATTTTCAACATCATATTACACATGTAAAATGATTAAATAGAATAAGTATCTTGTAAGCAGCACTGAAATATTTCAGTAGCATTACTGTAGGACCAAGGTGTTCAAAGAAATAACAGTTACTGTTGGACTGATAAGAGACAACCCTATCCAGCTTCCACCAGAGTTACGGCTGCAGAGAAATCAGATGTATTAAATGCTATCACCTACGTAAGTAATACCCACAGCAAGTTTTTATGGCTATGAAAGGAAAGAATTAGTCTACTCATTTGGGAATTTAGTGGTTTTTGGAAAGCAGAAAGTGACAATGAATTTGGAAATAGATTGGCTTAGGGGCTTGTTCTGCTTTGTAAGTAATAATGAACTTTTTTTAACATGAAGTAATGTGAAATGAAAAAAAATCTGTCCCTAAGAGTTAAAATAAAATTACCTCATAAGCCAATTTGCATTTCTCTAATACAATGATATTTTTTTGTGTGTTTAGAGAGTGAAAGCTGCTATATGATAATCAATTTTCACAAGTGCCTGGCAGCCTGAGCTGGACAGCATACAAGCTGCCCTAGACCAAGAATTTCCACTGCCCTTTTTATGGTGTATTATTTTGCTTTTCAAAATGACATTATTTGGGCATTTAAAAGCATCTGGGCTGCAACTTATTTTTTGTTTTCTTCACTTGGACATTTTTTCTTTAATTTTTACTTAAATACACAAGCAGTTTATAAAAACTGTTAAGAAATGCAGGAAAAAACTGAATCTTAGTATAGCAAAACTAGAAAGGGACCGCATGTTTTTCTTGTCTTTTAATGCTGTTTTCAGAAAAGAAACATGAACGTTTTCTGACTTGTAATGTGGAGTTCATTAGTGGGAAAAGTGCTATAGAATTAGATCTAATGGCATTTCCCATGCAGTGTTCTCATTCTTTTCTTAAAGCACTATTTGGTAAAAGTAAGTGATGGTCTTGATTTGTGATTAGCACTGTTCAAGCACTATTTCTCTTTTATAGTCCTGTATACAGAACATAGGCAAGCAAATAATGAGCCATTTCTGAGCAGACATATACATCTTAAAAAACTCATGCCAAGATTTGATAGTAATAACTTACATCTCATCTATCCAACTAGTTTACTGTTCTATACTAAATTATGTATGCATTTTTCTGTGCATAACTTATATAAAAATTGCAAAATCTTATTATGGCATAAAAGACATTCTGTAATTTCCCAAGCAAGCTACTAAAAACCTCTCTATGTCTTTTAAGATAAAAACAATAACATGCCAGTTTATCCCTTTCATTTTTGAACACAGACTTACTGTTCTGACTCAGTTGCTTGCTCTCTCTCACAGAGTCCCAATTAACATTCATGATAAAAACTTGTCAAATTCCATTGCTTCTACAAAAACAATACTATCTTATCTTTCATAATCAAGTTTTAAAATTATGATTATTGCCATGGAACAATAACAGATTACAAATAATGTATTTAACTTTAGAATCCTTTTTTCTTGGTTGTATATGAAATGTTTACTTTTATCTATCTAGAAATCTTGATGCTTTAACTGGTCTGTTGTTGGTGTCATCTAAAAATACAATAATATTCAAATTAAACTTTTCCTTATTAATGTCACTTGAAATGATATGCCATACTTACAGCTTAGTAAAATTCTGCAGTGAAATCTATGCACTGATTAAACAAAGTTTTAACATTTATTCTTGTTTCTGATGGGAACTTAAGTTAAACTGCATCCAACATCTATTGAAATCTAACATAAGGAAGGCACTACAAGGGTGAATCAGACAAGGTCCTTCTCCTTAAGAAGCCTTCTGGTGAGGAAATTAAGATTAATACTAACCTTATGTTGATAATGCAAAAAAGCTCTTACCTGGTGGCTAGCACACAAAGTTGTTGGTTACAGATCTGCCCCAAACTAAAGATGTGAACTTGAGCAAGTCTCTTCTTTGTCCTCTAAGTATCTTCATCTGTAAATTAGGAATAGCTTATTCAACAAACACAAATTGAGCATCTACCATCTGGCAATAGTAGCCAACCTTAACAAGCAATTACCATGTGGCAGGTATCAGGGTAAACATTTTACTTTGATCATTTCCTTTAATCCTCAAAACAATCCAGTTTTCAAGAGGAGAAAATTAAGATGCAAAGATGTTAAGTAACTCCCCCAAGGTTACAAAATGGTTGAGTCTGATTGAAGCCTAGGTTGATTCAAGCCTAAAAGCTAATGCTTTTAAATCCTGCAACAATCTCCAATAACTTCTAATTTCAATATTATATGACCATTTTTTGCCCTAAAAAATGTAGATTATAAATACAAAGAGTTTGGTATTTACATTAATAAGACTAAGTGTGCAAAACAGAATGACACATTGCTTCCACCAGGGGAAATCTAGGAAGACTTCCTGAATGAGGCAACATGTAGCTGAAGACTTCCTCACAAAGAGGAAGAATAAGAGTATTCCAGGTGGAGAGAATTATGTGAGTGGCTACAAAGCAGTAAACACACACAGATCTGCAAAGTTCAAGGAGAAAGAGCAGTAAGCATGAAACCCTATAAAGTCAGCTACAATCAGATTGTGGACTTTAGAGTCATGCTGAGGACCCTTGACACTACAGGATATGTGCAGCTATGGAAAGTTGAAGAACATGAGAGTGAAATGATAAGCAGTTTTTGTTTGGGGGTTTCTTCTTTGTTTTGTTGGGGATATTTTTGCCACTGTTGTTTTAATTATTTACAAGCAATGAGAACAGTTATAAAGGTTGCCAAAGATGGATATTCCAAGGCAGTGGAGGAGTAAGGAGCTACATCAATCTCCTCCCAGGACCAATCTGGAATTACAACTTAATTGGGGAAACATCATCTGGAATAACCAACAGAACACCAGCTGGAAAGAAGCCTTATAACCACTGACAGAACAGAAGAGGCTGCTTCATCACAATGTGACCAGTAGGAAGTGCAGAGAAGAGAGAGGGCTGGCTGGACTCCCACAGGCAGCAGCCGAAGGGATGGCGCCAGAGGCTCCATGTGAGAAGGGCAGGTTCTAAACCTGCAGCTAGGCTTTCCAGCCTATAGCAATACAGCTGAGAGTAAAACAGCATCCAGCTATGAAAAGCTAAAAGCCTTGGGGTTTGCTAACCTGAGAGTGCTCAAGAAGAGAATTATGAAAGTGACCATGCAAGGAAATATATTGGCACCTACTTATCCTGGGCTCCAGTAGACGGAGGGCAGAGTGGACTAGAGCTGCTTTAGGGGAGTTTAGAGCAGTGGCTTTAAAGAGAGAAATAAGAGAGCAGATGACAGGGTCCCAGTGCTGACTCATTCCCCACACTGAAGGTAGACTATGCTACACCAATCAATGACCGCCTAAGAGGAGGATGTCATAGCCCTGCCCATTGGAATCAATCTGCCCTGCCCAGAGGTGTCTGAGCCTGGTGGCTGATCAGAGATTCACTGGATTACAACTGAATCAATCTGTCCTGTCCATTGGCTTCTGAGCCTGGTGGCTGATCACAGGTTCATTGGATTAAAACTGAATCAATCTGCCTCACCCAGAGATGCCTCGGCCTAATGGCTGATTGCAGATTGATTCACTTACAACTGAAATAATTGGTCCTGCCCAGCAGTACCTACAGTTGATAGTGGAGCACAGGTTAAGGGGATTAAAAACTTAAGGGCACAGACAGACAGTGGATCTCTAGTTAGCTCCAACAGGCTGACTAGACCTAGACAATGGAATGATGACCAGAAGTCACCAGAGATGCATTCAGGAAGTAAAGAAAGTACACCTCTTTGGGGGGAATGGGTGGATAGGGAGGGTGACAGAGGGGAGCAAAAAGGGGATGGATGTGATACAACAATAAAATTTTAAAGAAAGAAAGAAAGAAAGTACACCTTTACATGACAGGAGGTCACACCACGAAAGACAGGAACTCAAAAAACCCCAGTCTAAAAAGCAAAAGTGAACAAGAAAAACCTTTAAAAAGGGAGAAAAAGAAACAATTTTGTCACCAAAAGGAAAGGAGGAATCCCCACAAAGATCACTAAATGAAGTAGAGGAAAGCAAACTATTGGACATGTAATTCAAAATAATGACAATAGAGAAGCTCAGTGAACTCATTGAGCACAAAGAAAACTACAAACAACTAAGGAGAACTACAAAGAACTCTAGGGCAACTATGAAGAACTTCATGGAAGCTACAAGGAACTTACTAAGAATTACACCAGCATTAAAAAGGACATAGAAACTATCAATAAGAGCCAGAAGGAAATGAAGAATATAATTTTTGAGTTGAAGAATACAGTAGAAGGAACTAAAAGCAGGCAATAAGAAGCAAAGGATCAAGTCAGTGAGGGGGAGGACAATGTAGAAAAATTTTCCAACACAGTGCAACAAATGAAAAAAAGACATCAAAAAAATGAAGAGGTTTTAAGAGAGCTACATGAAACACAATAATACCTGTATCATAGGGATACCAGAAGAAGAGAAACAAGGGATAGAAAACCTGTTTGAAAAAGTAATGACAGAAAATTTCCCTAACTTGATGAGCAAAAATGTCGCTGAGGTTCAGGAAACACAGAGGGTCCCAATGAGAATTAACACAAACAGGCCCACTCCAAGACACATCATAATTAAAATGGCAAGTTTCAAAGACAAGGAGAGAATCCTAAAAGCCAGAAGGGAATGGCAAAAAAAAATCCGAGTAATGAAAAACAAAGGCCTGCAAACAATAATACTCTACCCAGCAAGGCTCTCATTCAAAATGGAAGGAGAAGTAGGGAGTTTTCCCAGACAAAAGAAGGCTAAAAGAATACATCTCCACCAAACCAATACTGCAAGAGATGCTGCATGGTCAGCTTTAAAAAGATAAAGACCCATAGAGAGGCAGAGAGGAACACAGGTACAAAGGGGATAAATCTCAATGAACAACTATCTGTCAATAATAACCTTAAACATAAATGGATCACATGCACCAATCAAAAGACATAGGGTAGCTGAACGGATAAGAAAACATGACCCACATATATGCTGCCTATAAGAGACCCACCTCAGAACAAAAGATTGACACAGACTGAAAGTGAAGGGAAGGAAAAATACATTTCAAGCAAATGGTTATGAGAAAAAGGCTGAGGTAGCAACACTTACATCAGACAAAATAGATTTTACAATGAAGGTCATAAAAAGAGACAAAGAGGGACATTACATAATACTTAAGGGAACAAGGGAACAACCCATCAAGAAGATATAATCCTTGTAAACATATATGCACCCAACACAGGAGCACACAAATACTATATAAGGAAAATCTTAGAGTACTTCGAGAAGAGTATAGAGAGCAACACACTAATAGGAGATTTTAATACCCCATTATCAATAATGGACAGATCTTCCAAGTAAAAAAATACCAAGGATATTGTGGCATTGAACAACACTCTAGGTGAAATGGACTTAACTGATATATACAGAAGTTTTCACCCCAAAGAAGCAAAATACACATTCTTTTCAAATGCACATGGAACATTCTTAAAGATAGACCACATGGTAGGACACAAGACAAGCCTCCACAAATTCAAGAAAATTGAAATCACATCAAGCATCTCCTCAGATCACAATGGCTTGCAACTAGAAACCAATCTCAAGGAAAAAACCCAAAACATTCTAATTCATGGAGAATGGATAACAAGCTATTAAGTAATGAATGGGTTAACAATGAGATCAAATAAGAAATCAAAAAGTTTCTGGAAACAAATGAAAATTAATACACAAAGCCCAAAACCTAAGGGACACAGGGAAGGCAGTCTTCAGAGAGAAGTTCATAGCAATATAGGCCTACCTAAAAAGGTTAGAAGAGGCTTATACAAATGACCTAACCATAAAGCTACTAGAATTAGAGAAGCAACAACAAACAAAGCCCAGAGCAAGTAGAACAAATGAACTTATCATGATCAGAGATGAATTAAATAGCATAGAGACTAAAACTACAATTCAAAATCAATAAATCCAGGAGCTGGTTCTTTGAAAAGTTGAACAAAATTGAAAAGCCTTTAAATAAGACTCATCAAGATAAAGAGAGGGAGGACCCAAATAAATATAATCAGTGGTTCTGGTTGTGAGGAAATCACAACCAGTACCACAGAAATACAAAGCATAGTAAGAAATTACTATAAACAACTATATGACAAGAAATTTGATAATTTGGGTGAAATGGACAAATTTCTGGAAAATGCAATCTTCCAAAACTAAATCAAGAACTAGTGAAATTGAAGCAATAATCAAAAAACTCCCAGTACACAGGAGCCCTGGACCAGATGGCAACACAGGCAGATTTTACTAAACACTTAGGGAAGAATTAACTCCTATCCTTCTCAACCTATTCCAAAAAATCCAACAACATGGAAGACTCCCAAACTCTTTCTATGAGGCCAATGTTATTCTAATCCCAAAACCAGGTCAAGACACAACAAAGAAAGAAAACTATACACCAATATCTCTAGTGAGCATTGATGCTAAATTTCTCAACAAATATTGGCCAACTGGATCCAGTAATACATTCAAAAGATAATACACCATGATCAAGTGGGATTCCCGTGTCCACTTTCTCCACTTTTGTTCAACATAGTTTTAGAAGTACTAGCCATAGCGATCAGACAAAAGAAAAAAAGAATCAAAGGTATCCATATTGGAAAGGAGGAAGTAAAACTGTCATTATCTGCAGATGACATGATAGTGTACATAAAAAATCAGATAGACTGCACCAAAAAACTACCCAAGCTAATAAACAAATTTAGTGAAATAGCTGGATATAAACTCAATATTCAGAAATCAAATGCATTTTTGTATGCCAACAATGAAACATAGAGATAGAAGCCAGAAAACAAATCCCATTTACCATAGCAACAACAAAAATAAAGTACTTAGGAATAAATTTAACCAAGGAGGTAAAAGACTCGTACTAAGAAAACTAAAGAATACTGAAGAAAAAAATTAAGGAAGATACAAATAAGTGGAAACATACCAAGTTCATGGATAGGAAGAATTAACATCATTAAAATGTCCATACTACCCAAAGCAATCTATAGATTCAATGCAATCCCAATTAAAACACCAATAACATATTTCACAGATCTAGAAAAAATACTTCAAAAATTTATGTGAAGTCAAAAATGATCATGAATAGCCACAGTAATCTTGAGAAAGAAGAACAAAGTAGGAGGAATCACAATACCAGGTATCAAACTATCAAACTATACTACAAGGCCACTGTAATCAAAACAGTATGGTGTTGGGGCCCACCTGGGAAAAACATAGAAACTTGGAGTCCCGTATGGGCCAGGTTAAACCTGTAAGTCCTAACTGGAAGACTGGGAATGCTGGGTACATATATATTTCCATGTTAAACCAGTGGCTCTGTGGGAGGGGGACTAGGTCATGGGAAAATAGTTACTATGAAGCCTGGCCTTTTCCCTCACTTTGCCTGATCCTTCGTTGTATCAACTGCAGAAGTTTTTAACATTTGAATACACATTCTGACCTGTGTGAGATCTCCCTGCTCTCTTACTTGTTTTTCCATTTCCCTGTAATTAGCATTGATTAGCATTGATTGACAAGCTACACACCTTTAAGTTTACTCCTTTCAATAAAAGACCTTTGGGAACAAAAAACTGGGCCTTTGGCCTTAAGCCACTGGCCAGATCTTCTTCCCCTTACACAAGGCTGTTTGGGACGTTGGTATTTCATCCACAGCATCTGGGGATTTTACTGTGGATCTGGTCCCCCACAGTCTGGTATTGGTATAACAATAGACATATATGTAGATCAATGGAAAACAAGAGGGAACCCAGAAATAAACCCAGGACTCTATGATCAATTAATATTCAACAAAGGAGAAAGGAATATAAAATGGAATGAAAATAGCCTCTTCATCAAGTCATGTTGGGAGAACTGAACAGGGACATGAAAAAAAATTAACCTAGACCACCAACTTACACCATACACCAGAATAAATTCAAGATGGATAAAGGACTTAAGCATAAGCCACGCCACCATAAAAGTCTTAGAAGAAAACATAGGCAGTAAAATTTCAGATATCCCATACAGCAATATTTTCACTGATGCTTCTCCAAGGGCAAAAGAAATAAAGGAACAAATAAACAAATGGTACTATATCAAACTGAAAAGTTTTTGTTCAGCTAAAACATTAGCAAAATTAAAAGGGAACCAAACGATATGGGAAAAAATATTTGTCAATGATATCTCAGACAAAGGATTGATCTCCAAAATGTATAAAGAACTTACATGACTCAACACTAGAGAGACAGACAGCCCAATTAAAAAATGGGCAAAAGACCTGAACAGACATTTCTCTGAGGAGGGCATACAAAGGCCCATAAGCATATAAAAGAATGCTCAACATCACTAGTCATCAGAGAGATGCAAATTAAAACCACAATGAGATACCACCTCACACCTGTCAGAATAGCCATCAACAAATCAACAATCAACAAATACTGTCAAGGATGTAGAGAAAAGGGAACCCTAGTGCACTGTTCGTGAGAATGCAGACTGGTGCAGCCACTATGGAGAACAGTATGGCATTTCCTCAAAAAACTAAAAATAGAACTGCTTTATCACCCAGTGATTCCACTGCTAGGATTACACCCAAAGAAGTCTGAAACACCAATTCAGAAGAATTTATGCACCCCTATGTTCATAGCAGCACTGTTTACAATAGCCAAGTGCTGGAAACTGCCTAAGTGCCCATCAGTGAATGTATGGGTCAAAAAACTTTGATACATTTACACAATGGAATACTACACAGCAGAAAGAAAGAAGAAACGCCTACCTTTTGCAACAATGTGGATGGAATTAGAGAGTATTATGCTTAGTGAAATAAGCCAGTCAATGAAAGACCAATACCATAAGATCTCACCCAATACAGGAGACTAATGAAGAAAACAAATAAACAAGCAAAACAGAACCAGAGGCATGGAAATAAGGAAAAGACTTTCAGTGTGCAGAGGGCAGCAGGGAGGGGGAGAAAGAAGCAAAGAAGGGGAGCAGTTTGGTCAAGGAACTAGCATGGATGATCCATGGACATGGACAACAATGGGATGGACTGTGGGAGGGGGATTGGAGTGGGTGGCACAGGAGACAGCCATGGGGGAAAAATGGGATAAATGTAATAATACAACAATAAAATTTTTAAAAATGAGCTATAAAAAAATGTTGCCAAAGACAAAATGCAAATACAAAACTGGTGTGACTAAACTAGCAACAAAAAAATTTTAATGTCATTTTTAGATGATACCATTTTAAATAGCAAAACAATTCAAATATAACTTGGGAAAATATCACAAAAAGTATGACTTTCTTTCTGAGAAAATTATAAAATCTAACCTAATTAATAAAAATAAGAGAAGTTGTAAGTAGAAAGGCAATAAATTGATCTATAAATTCAATGCAATCCCAATGAAAATCTCACAAAGGTTATTTGTGAAATTCTACAGGCCAGTCAGTCCTTACATTCACAGGAAAGAGAATGGACCAAGTCTGTTAAGATAATTTTGAAGAAGAAAAATGATTGATATCAAAACTCCCCAAATGTCAAAACATTTTTAAACTAAGTGGCTTGAGAATGGCCCAGAGACCTGGGTTAAAGAAACAGTGTGGAGAAGGGAGATAGGATAGATGATACCCAGGACAAAAGAGAGATAAGCTCCTTGGAGCCTCACCCACTCTGAGTCAGAGTGACCCTGATCCTTAAACAGTGACCCAACTCAAGTATAGATAAGAGCTATTTTCAAAAGACTCACTTGCCATCACAGAAGCCTGAAGTTAAGGATAATAATTCTTAGTAATTGGAGTAAGTTTCAATAAGCCACCTGGTATTTGCCACTCATCTGATATGTGCTAAAAACAAAGGAGTCAGAAGTTGCAATTGTAAGCACACTGTCCTGGATCTCAAATAGCCTGTGACAAAGTTTAGAGGGCAGAAGTCACACATGAAATAACTAGAGAACTATTTATCAAGCAGCATACCAGTAAGTAGAATAAAGTATAAATTCAAAAACAAAAACAAACAAACAAAAATACCTGGGAGTTGCAAGGAGAGTTGTAGTAACCAAATCATAGGGAGATATGCTTGGGGAGATATTCTGAGGTGGGTCTGAGAAATACATAGCTCTGAAAAGGAGTCATTGTCATTGAGAGCACAACCATTTATTTGCCACAACTTGTCATGATCAGGCACCAAAACCATCAATGTGCACAGCTGACTGTATCTAAATTATGGCAAATTATGACCAACTTGTCATAACCTGTCTTCCTCTTTAAAAAATTAACTAATGATCCTGTCTAATATTTTTTTAAAAGGCTGGCTTATCTTCCTTACTGTAAGGTTAGTCTTGCTCAGAGTAATCATACCTGGAGACCCGCTGTGGAATTAAGCCAAGAGTTTACTGAGGGAAGGGAACAGCAAAAATAGGGAAGCATAAAGGGAAGTGACTCTTAGAAAACTCATCTTCCACCTGACATCACCAGGTTGAAGCTTTTATACAGACATTCTCACAGATACCTAGATCAAAGGAGAGTTAGTTTCTTTACCCAAATTCCATTAGCAAGAAAGTGTTAAAAGAGTCTATCTGATGGAGCCAGTCCTTCATTAGCATCTCCCCAGGGATTCCTGGACAAGATAACTTCATTAAGTCATCCCTAAGAGTTTCCAGTCTGGTTCCAGATATGGACCCACTATAAATTTCTAAACAACTTTTATCACACTAGCTCACAAAACTGACTTTACACAACTGATACCACAGAAATACAAAGGATTGTAAAAATTACTATAAACACCTATATGACAAAAAATATTGATAACCTGAGTGAAATGGAGAAATTTCTGGAAATTTATAATCTTCCAAACTGAATCAAGAAGAAGCAGAAAGCCTGAACAAACCAGTAACAACTAGCGAAATTGAATATGTAATCAAGAAATTCCCAGCACACAAAAGCCCCAGATCAGATGGCTACATAGGTGAATTTTACCAAACATTTAGAGAAAAACTAACCCCTATTCTTCTCAACTTATCCAAAAAGTCCAAGAAGAAGGAAGACTCCCAAAATCTTTTTATAAGGCCAATATTATTCTAATCCCCAAACCTGGTCAAGACACAATAAAGAAAGAAAACTACAGACTAATATCTCTGATAAGCATAGATGCTAAAATCCTCAACAAAATAGTGGCAAACTGGATCCAGCAATATATAAAAAGATCAGACACCATCGTTAAGTGTAATTTATCCCAGGAATGCAAGGATGGTACAATATTCGCAAATCAATAAATAGTATCACACCAGCCCTGGCTGGTAGCACAGTGGATAAGTCACCAGCCTGTGAACCCAAAGGTTGCTGGTTCGATTCCTCAGCCAGAGCACATGGCCAGGTTGCACGCCAGGTCTCCAGCCAGGTTTATGGCTGGAGGCAGGTGAAAAGCAACCATGCATTGGTGTTTCTCTCCCTCTCTGCCTCTCTCCCTTCCCCTCTCTCTGGAAATAATAAATAATATGGAAAAATAATAGTATCACACCACATAAACAAAATGAAAGACAAAAACCATATGATCATATCAATAAGTGCCAAAAAAGCACTTGACAAAGTATCCTTTCATGATAAAAATGCTCCAAAAGATGGGAATAGAGGGGGCATACCTCAACATAATAAAGGCCATATATGAGAAAGCTGCAGCCAACATCATACTCAATGGGCAAAAACTAAAAGCCTTTCCCTTAAGATGAGGAAGTAAACCTGTCATCATTTGCAGATGACGACATCTGCAAACCTTAAAATCTACTCAACCTAACAAGTGAATTTGGCAAAATAGCTGGATACAAAGTCAATATCCAGAAATAGAAGACATTTTTATACACCAACAATAAAACATCAGAGAAAGGAACTAGAAAATAAATTCTATTTGCTGTAGCAACAAGAAAAATAAAGTATCTAGGAATAAATTTAACCAAGGAGATAAAAGACCTGTACTTGGAAAACTACAGAACACTGAAAAAAGGAATTAAGAAAGATACAAATACATGGAAGCATATACCATGTTCGTGGATGGGAAGAATTAACATCATAAAAATGTCCATACTACCCACAAAGCCATTTATAGATTCAAGGCAATCCCTATTAAGATACCAATGGTCATATTTCACAGACTTAGGACAAATACTTAAAACTTTTATATGGAGCCAAAAATGATCCTGATTAGCTATAGCAATCTTAAGAAAGAAGAACAAAGTAGGAGGAATCACAATATCAGATATCAAACTATAGTTATCAAAACAGTCTGGTAATGGCACAAGATTAGACATACAGAACAATGGAACAGATTAGAGAGCCCAGAAATAAACCCAGGGCTCTATGGGCAACTAATATTTCACAAAGAAGGAAGGAAATAAACTGAAGTACAAATAGCCTCTTCAACAAGTTGGGAGAATTGGACAGGAACATGCAAAAAATTGAAACTAGACCACTAACTTACACCATACACCAGAATAAACTCAAGATGAATAAAAGACTTAAACATAAGCCATGCCACCATAAAAGTCCTAGAGGAAAACATATCCCATGCAGCAATATTTTCACTGATATCTTTCCCAGGGCAAGGGAAATAAAGGAACAAATAAACAAATGGGACTATATCAAACTGAGAAGCTTCTGCTAAGCTAAAGAAAACATCAGCAAAACTAAAAGGGAACCAATCATATGGGAAAACATATTTGTCAATGATACCTCAGACAAGGGTTTTATCTCCAAAACATATAAAGAACTTTTACCACTCAACACCAGGGAGGCAAACAACCCAATTAAAAAATGGGCAAAGGACCTGAACAGACACTTCTCTGAGAAGGATATATAAAGAACCCATAGGCATATGAAAGAATGCTCAACACCACTAGCCATCAGAGAGATGTAAATTAAAACCGCAATGAGATACCACCTCTCACCTCTCAGAATGGCCATCATCAACAAATCAACAAACAAGTACTGGCAAGGATGTGGAGAAAAGGGAACCCTAGTGCACTGTGGGTGGGAATGCAGGCTGGTGCAGCCACTATGGAAAACAGTATGGCATTTCCTCAAAAAGCTAAAAATAGAACTGCCTTATGACCCAGCAATTCCACTGCTAGGATTATACCTGAAGAATCCTGAAACACCAATTCAGAAGAACCTATGCACCCCTATATTCTTCATAGCAGTGCTGTTTACAAAAGCCAAGAGCTATAAACAGTTTAAGTACCCTTCAATGGATGAATGGATCAAAAACCTTTGGTACATTTATACAATGGAATGCTACAAAGCAGAAAGAAAGAAGGAATTCCTATCATTTGCAATAGCCTGGATGGAACTGGTTAGTATGATGCTTAGTGAATTAAGCCAGGAAGCAAAAGACAAATACCATATGATCTCACTTAATACAGGAGACTAATGAAAGAAATAAACAGATGAGGAGAATGGAACCAGAAACATAGGGAAGGGGGAAAGAACAGAATGACTGTGACTAGGGGTCAGGAAGAGTGGGGGAAAGTGGGGGAAGGGATTAGTTGAGGAGCTAGTGTGAAGGTCCCGTGGACATGGACAACCAGGTGGGGACTGACTTTGGGAGAGGGGACGGGGAGAGCAATGGGGGGAAAATGGAACAATTGAAATACAACAATAATAAATAAAAATTAAAAAACCTGACTTTATATATCCAGGAACCAAGATTCCAACTTGAAGTACCATTATCCTACCAAGAGGTAATGTACCATAAAGTTATCAATATAGATAAGTCTGCAATGATAAAGGCAACCCCATAAAATCTCATTACTCGAAAGAAATTAAATTCACTCTGGTTGATAGAGAAATATTCCTCATCCATGTCTAACAACAGATCATTCACATGACAGCCCCGTTAAACTTAACTTGTTGTAATCTTGGTAAATGGGAGGTAATCAACAAATCCTCAGCTCCAGCTCTGAACCAGCACATAATACATTTCCAAAATACATTAATAAAGAGATAAGGGGGAAACGGCTTCCTGACACTTGTGATATAGTAAGAAGTTTCTCTGAGTTCTATTATATTTATTGGAATTATAAATAGGTACATAGTTTAAGAGGTTTATAAGTTATTTCTTATTGCTTCTGTTATTCCTGCATAATTCCTAAAATTGAGATTAAAGCCACTATTTCTTGAATGTGTTGTTCTAAATCCTTAGTTTGCTTGATTTAAGGTGATCCTCACAGAAATCCTGTGAGAAATAACTCTGCTTGCATTTTGCAGCTGAGGAAACTGAGGTATTAAGTGCTGCCCAAAGCCCCATAGGCAGGCAAACTTTCACCAACTCTGATTCCAGAGCCCAAGCTTTTAGACATCTGCTTCACCACTCACGAGTCCTAGAGCATTTTAGTATGATTACTGATTGATTATAAATGGGAAGGTGGATAGCTCAAAAATTTCTAAGTTGTCTTAGGGGTATTGCTCTGCTTGGAAGTGGGGCTCTTGCCTGAAGATATATTTCAATAGCAAAACATATTTTAACTTAGATGGTACAGATATTTGAAGTGATTTATTTGGGCTGATTAACAGCACTTAGAGGGGAAAAGGATTAAGGCATTCCCAAGCTATCCTTTAGTACTGCTAATATGGATCACATTACTACATACATACTTAGTATCCTTTTCTCTTTGGTTCCCTGAAGAGGGAATGTGTTGCTAGGATTATCCTCCCCTTTATACATTTGAACTTACACTTATTATGGACCATAATATTAAGTTATAATTACTTTTTCCCTCATGATTTTTTTATCTGATCCATGGAGAAATACAACCTACTGCTACACAATACCTAAATAATTATTTGATTAGAGGTGGAGAAAATATTCATATTCACTAGTTACAAAGCATCATGCATACAGACCCACTTTCTTTATACAGTGTACCTTGGTACTTGTTCATTTGTTCCAGGATTCAAGATGAGTGCCAACCAACAGGTGCCCAAGGATGAAGCATTTTCTCTTGCAAAGTGACTTCATACAAGTATCAAGTGCAATGGGTCCAGAGCAAGCACCCAGTGCTGAGATATTTTTCTCCTTAAAATGCAACATGTACAGGATTTGATAAGTTCTAAAGCCAAAGAGTATGGAGGTGTGGCTGTATATTTTACTTCTTATGTTCATGCAGAATTTAGGCATTGGTGTTTTATTATTTCTCTTTTAGGAGGCATAGCTGTTCTGGATTGATACTGCACAAAACCAGAAACCTGTTGGAAGACAAAAGAAAATTGTTTTGCCTTTAGGCAAAATTTAGAAGTAGGAAAAACTCTTCTTGGTGCTGCTTCTTCTTGCTGCTCCAAGGCATTTCATCCTGTCCCAGTCTGACTCTGAAGTAGGGGTGTTACTATATCCCCCACTGGGGATCATGTAAGAAAGGTCATAAGCAATTCACACAGCCTGGTATCCGCAGAACTCACTCAGTGGGCTCTAGAGCTACATAAAACTGGCCTGAATCAGCCAACTAGGTGACTTTAGGTAAATAATTTAACTCTCTGAACACAAGTTATATCTTATGTAAAACAGGGATGACAATATCTGTATCCTAAATAAGGGGATAAAGCATAATTCTCATAATTCTCGATGCAGACTGAGGAGCACAGCATGAAACACACAGCAGGAACCAGATAAACTGCAGCTGTTGGATGATATATGGATAGATCAGTGAGTAAGGGGTCTAGTTCTAGGTCTGAGGAAGTCACTTCTATTTTTATTCCTCCCTTTCTTCCTTGGTGAGTGATAAAATGAATCTTTAACAATAAAAAAATGTTCCGTGACATTCATCTGTAGTGAACAACCTGAATACACACAGTTGCAAAATAAAGGCTGGCTTCATTCCAGGCTTAAAAAAATATTACAGCAAATTGAGCACAATGCTCAACTTCTAGACGAAGAACATGTATAAATGACCCACGGACACGGACGCCAGTGTGGGAACTGACCTTGGAGCGGACAGGATGGGCTGAGCGGAAGAGGGCAAAGGTGGGGAAATGGAACATCTAATAAACTAACAATAAAAGTGAGTTAATTTAAAGAAGCTCACTTTGTTCAACTAGCGAAAATGACTCAAAGGTATGAAAATTATGCCTGAGAAAACGTTTACATGTAAAGGAGACAAAACTGGTGACAACGTCTTGTGCGAAAAGGAAATTACCTAAGTGGATTTGGGTTAAATTACAGTGTACTTAATTGTGTCATCGGAGAAAAAATACATTCATTTATCAAATTATTTGCTGAGCGATAATACGTGCCAAACATAAAACGATTCACAACCACCAACTGAGCTTCCTCAAGTCCCAGCAGCCTTTCCCCAGAAGGAACAGGACTCGACCGCGGTTACTATTTCGGCCGCTTTTGCTGAGCGCGTCCTTCTGCAAAGGGACAGAGGAAATCGGCCTCAGGCCTGGTTCGCTCACTTCGCGGCCAGTAGAACATGCCGAAACACTCCAGCGGTGGCCCACGAGAAAACCGGGGGTGCTTCACGCACGGACTTGTTCCGCCCACGTAAAAGATGGCGCTTGACGCGTCAGTGAGCCTTGCTGCCCTGTTCCCTCTGGTCGGGGGGCGGGGTCTAGAGAGAGCTGGACCGGTGTGTTTGGAAGGTGTTTTTGTTTTTCCCTTCTTTTCCCCCCTCCCCTTAGTTTCACAGTTATGCCGAGGGTGGAGCAGGAAAGGTTCGATAAGGTAACCTGGAGAACACTTAGCGGGAGACAAGACTGCAAAGCGCCCCTGGCCAACCCACGCCCGGGCCGGGCTGGAGGCGGAGCGTGGGCGGGGCTGCGGTTGCGGGCCCTGCGCCTGTGGCGGCCGAGGCGCGGCGGTGGCCAGCCGGTGAGTGAGCAGGCGGCGGGCTCTCGGAGGCAGGTTGAGGTGTGGGTGCCGAGGCCAAACAAGGCGGCGACGGGGTCTACCTCTCGGGCCCGCCTCGTCCTCCCTTCTCCCGTGTCCTTCGTAACCGAAGCGGGGCGTCGGGTTTCGCTGGCGGGCCACTAGTGGGGTAGCCTGCGGCCGGCCCCGGGCTTCCCGGGAGCGGCGGCGCATACCCGGGAGGGGGAAACGAGCCTCTTGGCCGGCTTCCCTGCCTTGGTTCCCGAGCCCTCTCCTTCCCGGGGACCCTGCGTGAGAGACGGAGGGCCCCATCACAGTCGCTGTTCGGGCAGGGCTCCACGGAAAAGCTCCTAGGGCACCGAGAGGCCTGGACTGGGGTAGGTCAGAGAGCGAGCCGCGCGCGGCTGCTGCGGACCGAGTTGCGGGAAGAGGAGGTAATGCTAGCTGGGATGGAGGTGTGGACAAAACACGCCCACAGAACTGAAAATGTGGGCAGCAGCCTAGACTGGGTTGTGCTCCATTCTGTGGGACAAGACCTACTTGCTTCACAGTTCCGTGGTTACACAGACTGACTTAAGGAAGTGACCACTGTGACGGGCATCGCTTGACTGATGGTATCGGTTTCAGAAAGAAATGCACTGATTACAGGCCTGCTGTGTCCGGCCCCACCGGGCCTGCGTGGCCATGGTGAACTCTTCCAGGCTTCTGTATATAGGGGAGAGAGGGAGCTCCTGTGTTTGTCCAGGAGAGATGCCAGTCGGACACGGTGGGGAGTTTTAGGCTCTAGCAAAGTAACTGGCTTTGGCCAGTGGACAAGTTGCGATTGAAATAGTTATCATTCCTCACTTGGGATGCCCAGCAAAGGGGCACAGTACTTCTGGCGTTACTTTTAATTTGTACAAAAGGGACTGGAAAATACTGTTAGACGTGATCTTTCTCAGACTTTGGAAAAAATAAAATAACAGGAACATCACAGAAGCAAGAATATAACAGGTTAATTACATGGAGTCTGCAACACCATTGTATTTCAAGTATTCTATTTGTTATATGACATAGATACTGTTGCCAGCACCTCAGCCAAACCCTGCCTCTCTAGGAAAGAAAATCAGTTGGATTTGCCTTATGATGACTGTGCTCTTTATACAAATGAAAAATAAGAAAAATCATAGACCACATTGCAGATTGTGCAGTAAGCTGACACTAACTTGTTCCAGGAAATAATTACATAGTGGCTAAAGATGTTTTTTTTTTTTTTTCCTTTCCTTATAGAGTTGATAAAAATAGTCTCTTTATTTAGCTCTGTTATCAGTCCAAAAGTTTCCTTTCAGGGAAAGACGTAGGAAACTCATAAAAACTCCTATCTTTCGAGCCTGCCCTTGGGCCCTGTGTAAAGTAGTTCAGAGCAGCAGTAGGTTGGCCTATTACCTGAAAAATCTGAGGCTGTGATATCTTAACATCTCTGAGTCTTGCATAAGGAAAATTTAGAAAGTGTTGTGACTGTTCGCTGTTACAGAAGGTTCACTGTGGGTAAAGTTGGTCTAGCAGCTCCTGTTTCCTAAGGTGGGCTGATTTAGGACCCTGTTTCTGTAAAGACTGGGAGGCAGTAAACAGAAAGCATGGTTACAAGAAGTGTGAGCCTTATGATAGTTGAATTCTGATCTACAACTGCAGTGGGCCAACTCACATTCTAAATACCAGTCAGAGAAGAGGTGGATGATTTTTAGTTAAGGTTTAAGAAAAAGCAAAGCTTCAGATCCACCACTTTGCCAAACAGCTTTAACAAATGATAGTTAATATATGTAATCTGCATATGGCGGACTTTTCAGAAAGAATATTAGGCCCATTTCATCAATGTACTTTGTTTGCAGGATCACGCAATTTGGATCCTGGCTTCGCTCAAAAGACTCTTAAGGCTAATGTTTGATAACCCTCTGGGGTAGCCAACACTATTTATAATTAGATAAATAGATTTTTTAAAAAACTATAGGTTTCGAAGTTTGGGTTTTTTTTTTTAGCTACATTAGTATATATGAATTTTCTGCATCAAAATTATGATTAAGTGTAAAATCATTTTTACAGTTTCTAATTATACTTCTCTGTGATATTTCATTTCTCAGGTTATTTCTTTTGGTTGGGTTTAAAGGTAAGCAGTCAATAGTATCCATGCCCTTTGTTTTCTTTCTAAGGATATAAGCAGTGGACTGAATGTAATTAGTGGTCTATCATAGTTTAATTTCACTATCAATTAAAAAGTTTTCCCGTAGCCCAATCAGATTTTGCCTGAGGGTTGAATTTAATTTTAGGAAATGCTGTTATTTTCAATGCAATGATGAAATGCTTGGGTTGCTAGCTTGCTTTTATGATTATCCACTTTTATTATTTTTTAAAAAAGACCAAAAAATATATTACAATACTATTTTATGGCTGTGTGTTTACTTAATTCACTTCCTTGGCCTCCAGTTTATGGCTGTTAGTGATGACAATATTATCATTATAGTTTCAATTCAAATTACATTCTTGTATTCTGTCATTGTAAGTGACTGCTTAAATTGTATCCAAACAGTAAATATTTTAAACTAGCTATAAAGTTTACAGTGTAATATAACTCATTAAAAAGTAAACATTTCCTAAATGAATTCCTGATATAAAAGATATACGTAAGAATTGTCTTTGTTTTAAACCATTTCTATATATACTTAGTGTTCACCAAGCTGTATATGTTCTTCACATCATGATAAAAGTGTGCACCAGTACCCTAAAAATAGAAGTTGCTACTTTTAATCAGTCTCTGAACTCGCACTCTCTTGAGAAGATATAGATAAAATTTTACTTTGACATGAATTTAGTTACAGATCAAATATATTCTCACAAAGCAATTGGCAAAGATCGGTATATCACATTTCAGCTAAAAACTGGTCTTTTACAATTTTGATAAATAGATTCTACAATTTAGACTGGCCTAAATGAAATTGTCATTTTAAAAACTTTTCCACCTTTTAATACAAATACTCAATTTTAATGTTAAGCAAAAATTATTCATTTTACACTAACATCAAATTGAATATGCACTACCAGAGTGATACACACATATATATATATATATATATATATATATATATATATATATATATATCTTTGTGTTTCAGTGTCATTTGTAACACCTGTAATGAGCTTTAGTATCCTGATACCCAGAGTGTCCACTAAAAATAATAACAGGATGTTTGCTCGTTTTTTTTCTTATCAGCCCATGCTGCTCAATATTTGCAATTCCTTTTTCTTTTTCCCTTTTAGTAGCTTTTAAGGTGTCCCTTCTGTCAGCTGTTTTGCTAGTTTTCTAGGACTGCCATAACAAAGCACCACACGCTGGGTAAGGTAAAACAACAAAAATGTATTCTCACAGTTCTGGCAACTAGAAGTCTGAAATAAGGTGTCAACAGGGACTTGTTCCTCTGAAGCATGAAAGCAGAATCCCTCCTTGCCTCCTCTCAACTGTGCTGCGTGCAGTCGTTGGCCTTCCTTGCTTTGTTGCTGCATCACTTGAATCTGTCTCCAACTTTACATGACCCTGTACCCTATATGTCTGTATCTCCAAATCTTTCTCTCCTAATAAGGACACCAGACATTGGTTTAGGACTCTGCCTAATCCAAAGACCCTGTTTTAACTTGATTATGCCTATTTTCAAGTAAGATTACATTTGCAGATACTGGTCTTGAAGAGGTTTTAGGGGAAGACACAGTTCAACTCACAATACACATCAGTGTCTCTATCTGAGCCCCCCTTTCCTCATTTAGCCTTTAGTTGATACAGTTTAGGAACCAAATATCCAATTATACTAAACTTGCATATAGATTGGCTGTTTGGGAACAGTGAGGATCTATTCTATGAGCTTTAGTTTAAAATATTTCATCTGAATGTTAATAGGCCCTTTTTAGTTCATTGTTACCTTGGATTTCTAAGTATATTTCTGAGTATAAGTGATTATGTATCATAAACTCATATTAGCAAATGCTTAACATGTACCTGTCAATGCTAATTGAATGTCTCTATCCTGTTTGGAGACATGCTTCCAAATTTTTTTTTGACTGAAGGGGACAAAACCACATGTGCCAAAATTATTTGGGTTTTTGATGGATGACATTAAAATTAGTGAACCTAATCATTGGTTTTATATGTCCTTGTTTAGATATCCCTGGAGCATTTGGATGATGTGACAGTTGGGATATAGTGATGTCTACGCTCTGTCCTCCACCATCTCCAGCTGTTGCCAAGACAGAGATTGCTCTAAGTGGTGAATCACCTTTATTAGCAGCTACCTTTGCTTACTGGGACAATATTCTTGGTCCTAGAGTAAGACACATTTGGGCTCCAAAGACAGAACAGGTTCTTCTCAGCGATGGAGAAATAACTTTTCTTGCAAACCACACCCTAAATGGAGAAATCCTTCGAAATGCAGAGAGTGGGGCTATAGATGTAAAGTTTTTTGTTTTGTCTGAAAAGGGAGTAATTATTGTTTCATTAATCTTTGATGGAAACTGGAATGGAGATAGGAGCACATATGGACTATCAATTATACTTCCACAAACAGAACTTAGCTTCTACCTCCCACTTCACAGAGTGTGTGTTGATAGATTAACGCACATTATTCGTAAAGGAAGGATATGGATGCATAAGGTAAGTTATTTTGAGATTATTAGTCATGTTAACTTAGCCATTATCTTCTGATATATTCATATCTAATTTTTTTAGAAATAATATGCCATTGACTTCAAACATTTGCTATGATTTGTAACTACCCTATCAGATACAGGTAGATCTAGTCTGATGTCTGTAATATAATGACCCTGGAAAGCAGGAGATGATAGCTCCACATTTCAAATAAAAAGCTAAAGCATAGGGAAAATAGGGAACATAAGTTTTAGAGTCCATATTTGTCTTGGGATCCTTTGACTCATAGCTTTTTGGGGATTGGGGGATGGGGCAGGCATTGCATGGCTGTTTCACTTACTACTGTGTGGGGTACAATCATTTCAGAACAGTTGTTTCATAAACAGTTGGCCACGGAGCCTTTGGTTCCTTTAACTTCTTCGCCAAGTTCCCATATTTGTAGAATGAGGAGGTTGCGCCAAATGGTTTCTAGGAAATATTATTTTCATTTTCATATCATAAATATTTCTATTGGCTTCATTCCTTTTGCAGTTTGGATAGAGGAAATTACTGTTAATTCCCTGTATAGTATACTGTTACTATACTATAAATCCTATAGTTTAATATATGATGATACTTACCTTTCCCTTTACTTTTGACAGAACTGAAGAACAGATTTATTTCTCATTTTTCTCCTTTGCAGTTTGATAATAATATAGACATCCATTAAAGAATTATTTATTTTTATGAAGCTTTTTTGAGATAGTAAGGAAAAATATATTTTTTCTTTTTCTATAAAGATTTTATTCATTATTTTTTAGAGAGAAGGGCAGGGAGGGAGGAAGAAAGGGAGAGAAACATCAATATATGGTTGCCTTTCACCTGCCTCCAGCTACAAATCTGGCTGGAAACCTGGCTTGCAACCTGGTTTTATTCCCTGACTGGGAATCTAACCAGCATCCTTTGGGTTTGTAGGCTGGCACCTATCCACTGAGCCACCAATCAGGGCTGAAAAATAGTATCTTTTAAAGGAATAGTTTTGCTCTGGCTGGTGTGTGGCTCAGTGGATTGAGCACCGGCTTGTGAACCAAATGGGCCGATTAGGGCACGTGCCTGGGTTGCTAGCCAGGTCCACGGTGGGAGGTGCACGAGAGACAGCCACACATTGATGTTTCCTCTCTCTCTTAAAAAAAAAAATTAATTAAATGAAGGAACAGTTTCTTACCATGTTTGTAGGTTTCACATGTATATGAAAATCATTTAAAATCAGGAAGCTTTATATTAGCCAGATTCTACTTATCTTAATTTGAAAAATGAAAATCATTACCTTTGTGAAACTGTACAGATGTTTCATTGACTATTTTCTGCTCACTTAAGTTTTTAACTGCAAAAAAGGGGGGTTGTTTATTTTATATTGTCTAGGAGAACATGGATTTGTTTAATTTTCTCCCCACCCTTTTTCTGCCCTGAAGTGGAAAGTATTTTTCCCATCAATTAAATTACACAAGAACATGTTTGTTATATAACTGTGTTGTAAAGGATAAATATGCGTCAAATGTTAGTTTTTAAAATTGTTTTAATGAATTTTTCCTTGCCCAGGAAAGGCAAGAGAATGTGCAGAAGATAGTGTTAGAAGGCACAGAGAGAATGGAAGATCAGGTAAGGAAGAGACTGCATACTGTCAAACACTACCATGCACACAGCATGTCTGTACGAGGCTCAGGGCCATTTCTGTTAGGACCTTGATCTGTATTACTTTGACAGAGTGGCCCTGAAAGTGAGCAAAACCTTTACAGAGAATTATGGAATAAACTGGATAAAAACGTGAATATCTTAGACCTGAATAGTTAAATATAAAGTGTAATAGTAATTGTATCTACAGGTTAATATTTTGGTACCTTTTTTCTGTATGCACAGAGTAAGTTTTGAGTAATGTTTATAGTCAGAATTAAAAACTTTCTTTAAAGCAGTGATTCTTAAACATTTTCACAAAAGTAGTGATAATAGGAAAGTGAGTACTACTAAGGTACCTGTTGTTGTAGGCATAGCACTAAGCATAGTATATATTTGAAATTGTGTGTTTTAAATGCATGCAGTTTACCATTTATTCTATGATACATCTGTTTGCTTTAATATTATTTACTTTTTAAATTTCTTTTTGTTTTTTAAAGATTTTATTTATTATTTCCAGAGAGAGAGGAAGGGAGAGAGGCAGAGAGGGAGAGAAACATCAATGTGTGGTTGCCTTTCACCTGCCTCCAGCTACAGACCTGGCTGAAGACCTGGCTTGCAACCTGGTTATATGCCTTGGCTAGGGAATCAAACCAGAGACTTTTGGGTTCACAGGCCAGTGCCTTATCCACTGTGCTACCAGCCAGGGCTATTTCCTTTAATATTATAATGTGCTAGTGATATTTCTCACCTTCACACTGATGAGGCTTCTTGTAATATCAAGTCTCTAGGAAAATGTGCTGTGTTTATCTCATGACCTTGAATACCCATAGGGAGCAGGCACCAGAGTTTGAAAAGCATGATTGCAAAGATAGGACTTCCCTTGCAGAAAGTTTGAAGTAAAAACCATTTTAGCATAAGACAAGTTCTTCTGAAGGAGACATTCCCACAGAGAAAGGTTTCTTTGTTTCTTTGCTTTTACTTCTATTGCCCCTGGCCACTGTTTATTCCTGTTGGAACTCCAGTATAAATGGCAAGGCTAGGTGGCCTGTTCTCTGGTTTCTTCAGCATGTCTGAAACAATGCTACTTTAAATAAAACCTTCTAAAGGTTTGTGAAGTACAGGGATGTTGAACAGGGAAAATACTGAACCCTGTTAAATGACCTCCTTCATAATATTTTTATGTGTCTACCTTTATAAATAACTTTCCGGGACAGAGAACAAAGTTCCGGAGAAAGGTCTGAGACTTATAAGGAAATATTTTCCTTTACCCAGAAGCCCAGCCTTTGCTTGTTGGGGGGTCTCAAGGAATGGGGTGACTTTTGCCAACCTCTAGCCATGAAGTAATTAGAATTATCTCAATATAAGAAAATTTAAGACCCAGTAAAATTCTGCATTTACTGGGGTGTTTATTTTCTTACCAGAAACGGGTACTTTTAAAGTTACCACTGTTAATGAATTCAGTCTCTTTTAAGGGATCTGGAAGATGTCCTACCCTTTATATGTCATGAGGAAAGTATACTTGGGACAAACAAGGTTCTTAAAGGGAAAACGTTCTCCTGCTCACGAGTTCAAGTTAGAGAATTTTGAGGAGGAAAGGAAACTTAAGGAATTGCTTTTGGAGCCTTTCTGTGTTCAGTCTTACAGGATTTTTTTTGTTAAGCTTCAATGAGGATATTTATTTGCTTATGATAAGTGTCAGATATGTGTATGAACTACCATACATGGTGTGTGCATAATCAGTTGGCAAAATTTTAGTAAAATAAATAATATACCACAAAAGTGTTCTATTTTGAAATTCATTCTTATATGTAAATACATAAACATAGTCATTATTTTTTAAATTATTCAGAAAAAGGCTCCATTTGCTGCAATAATATACTCGATTCAACTTCAGAATCTTGAACAAACTTTAATGAACTTTTCTTTATCCATGGACATCATCATGTTTTCAGTCTTAGCTTTAACAACCTCTTTATTGGGATGAGGTGGTTTATTCACTTCTCTCTCACACAAATGCTACATACATAATAGTCTAAAGGATTTGCATCTATTGAACTAGGTGGCCAGATTTCCTTTGACCAGAATTCAGGAATATTGATACTGAGACATTCTTGCACCTTTTTGGTGTTATGTGCTGGTGTACCATCTTGTTGGAAGATAAAATGATGTCCACAAGTCCATTGCGACTTGTTTCATCCACAGTGCAACTACTTCTTTCAAAACATCAAGGTAAACATCCTGGATCTTCGTTGATGATCTCCTGGATTCTGTGTACAATATCTGGACTTGTGCAATTCTTGAATATTTTATGCATTTTCCATGTTGGTGTGGTGACATCAGGATCAGCCTCGTATACCTTCTTCATATTGTAAACTGTATGTAATGGGATGTTATTGAAGTCTGCAATTTCCTTAGCAGTTAGCTTCGCTTGCAGTCCAGAAATTATGGCTGCTCTAACATATGAATTGACCATAGAGTCCTGGGTTTATTTCTGGGCTCTCTGTTCTGTTTCATTGTCTGTTCTTATGCCAGTACCAGACTGTTTTGATGACAGTAGCCTTGTAGTATACTTTGATGTTAGGTATTGTGATTCCTCCTACCTTGTTCTTCTTTCTTAAGATTGCTGAGGCTATTCATGGGCATTTTTGGCTCCATATAAATTTTTGAAGTGTTTTTTTTCTATTTTTGTGAAGTATGTCATTGGTATTTTAATTGGGATTGCATTGCTTTGGGTAGTATAGACATTTTAATGATGTTAATTCTTCCCATCCATGAACATAGTATATGCTTCCATTTATTTGTATCTTCCTTAATTTCTTTCTTCAGTGTTCTGTAGTTTTCTGAGTACAGATCTTTTACCTCATTGGTTAAGTTTATTCCTAAGTACTTTATTTTTCTTGTTCCTGTAGTAAATGGGACTTGTTTTCTAGCTTTTATCTCTGATGTTTCATTATTGGTATACAAAAATGCTTTTGATTTCTGGATATTGACTTTATATCCAGCAATTTTGCCAAATTTGTTTATTAGGTCGAGTAAGTTTTTGGTGGAGTCTTTCAGGTTTTGTATGTACACTATCATATCATCTGCAAATAATGACAGTTTGACTTCCTCCTTTCCAATTTGGATACCTTTGATTCCTTTTTCTTATCTAAGACAGCTATGGCTAGAACTTTCAAAACAATGTTGAACAGAAGGGAAGAGTGTGGACAGCCTTGTCTTTTTTCTGATCTTAGGGGGAAAGTTTTTAGTTTTTGCCCATTGAGTATGATGTTGGCTTCAGGTTTCTCTTATATGGCCTTTATGATGTTGAGGTATGCTCCCTCTATTCCCATTTTGCTGAGTGTTTATATCATAAATAATTGCTGTATTTTATAATGCTTTTTCAGCATTCATTGATATGATTATATGGTTTTTGTATTTCATTTTGTTGATGTGGTGTGTTACATTTATTGATTTGCCAATGTTGTACCATCCTTGCTTCCCTGGGATAAAACACACTCGATCATGGTGTATGATCTTTGTAATGTATTGCTGGATCCGGTTGGCCAATATTTTGTTGAGAATCTTAGCATCTATGTTCATCAGAGATATTGGCCTATAGTTTTCTTTCTTAGTTGTGTCTTGAACTGGTTGGGATTAGAATAATATTGGCCTCATAGAAGAGTTTGGGAGTCGTCCCTCTTGTTGGAATTTTTGGAATTGGTTGAGGAGGATAGGAGTTAGTTCTTCCCTGAATGTTTTGTAGAATTCACGTGTGTAGCCATCTGGTCTGGGGCTCTTGTGCTTTGGGAGATTTTTGATTACTTCTTCAATTTCACTAGTTGTTATTGGTCTATTTAGGATTTCTGCTTCTTCTGGATTCAGTTTTGGTAGATGATACATTTTATCTGGGTAAAATTTGTCCATTTCACCCAGGTTGTCCTATTTTTTGTCATAGAGTTGTTTGTAGTAATTTCTTATAATCCTTTGTATTTCTGATGTATCAGTTGTGATTTCTCTTCTGTCAGTTCTGATTCTGTTTATTTGGGTCCTGTCTCTCTTTTTCTTGATGAGTCTGGTTAAAGGCTTGCCAATTTTGTTTATTTTTTCAAAGAACCAGCTCCTGAACCTGTTGATTCTTCGAACTGTAGTTTGAATCTCTGAGTTATTTAGTTCTACTCTGAGCTTTATAATTTCCTTCCTTCTACTTGCTCTGGGCTTTGTTTGTTGTTATTTCTCTAGTTCTTGCAACTTTGTGGTTAGGTTGTTTTTATAAGCTTCTAGTGACCTTTTTAGGTAGGCCTGTATTGCTTCGAATTTCCCTCTGAGGATTGCCTTTGCTGTGTCCCTGGGGTTTTGGACTGTGTGTATTCATTGTCATTTTTTCCCAGAAACTTTTGGATTTCTTCTTTGATTTCATTATTAACCCATTCATTACTTAACAGCATGTTATTCAGTCTCCATGAGTTAGAGTGTTTTTGGTATTTTTCCCTTGAGATTGGTTTCTAGTTTCAAGTCATTGTGATCTGAGAAGATGCTTGGTATGATTTCAATTTTCCTGTATTTGTGGATGCTTGTCTTGTGACCTACCATGTGGTCTATCTTAGAGAATGTTCCATGTGCATTTGAAAAGAATATGTGTCTTCCTTCTTTGGGGTGGAGGGTTCTGTATATATCAGTTAGGTCCATTTCCTCTGGAGTGTTGTTCAATGCCACAATATCCTTGGTGTTTTTTTGTTTAGAAGATCTGTCCATTGTTGATAGATGAATTTTTTTTTTAATAATCAAACCTTCCTTAATACATAGAGGTTTATGGCTTAGGATAAAATTTCCAGAGCCAGAATCACATTTAAATTCTCAAGCAACTTTCATGGTCAGGAGCCTCTGAAAAATGGGATTAGGTCACTCAAAAAGTTACTGTAGGCATGACAGATGTTCTAATTTGAAGATGCATGTGAAGAGTTTAAATAAAATTGTTTTATAAAATATGAGAAAAAATTATTTTTGGATTGTCCTTAATATGTGATTTTAAAAACATGTTTAGCTAAAAATTGATAGGCATATGACAATTTCCTCTACCTCTCTAAAAGTATATGTATTGAGGATGTCAGAAATTTTGAGACAGTGGTGGTGGTGGTAGTGAATAAAGAGGGATCATTTGATTTTGAGATGCTTTACATTTGTGATATTCTATATTGTTTTCATTCAATTTCGTTCTAGAAACTACAGATTTCAAAATTACGTCCTTGAAATGTAGGAAGTAGACCTGTTGCCCTGGTTGGGTGGGTCGGTTGGTTGGAGTGCTGTGCTGTGCACCAGACAGGCATGTATGGGAGGCAGCCAGTCGATGTTTCTTTCACAACAGTGTTTCTCTTTCACATGGATGTTTCTTTCTCTCTTTCTCTTTCTCTCCATCCTCCTCCCTCCATCCCTCTATCCCTCCATTTCCCTCTAAAATCAATATTCTCGGATGAGGATTTAAAAAAAAAAACTTGTATTAGTTTAAAAGAACATTAAGGGAAACTTGTGTTTTACTGATTATTATAATATATGTAAGTGGTGATTTTGATTTGCATTTGAGCAGATTAAAGCTTATGAATGTGGAAGTTCAGTGTTAAATCATGCTTTACTATTGAGTTAATTGCTGAGGATTTCAGTCTTATCCTTTGCTTTCTTTCTTTCTTTCTTTAAGATTTTATTTATTATTTCCAGAGAGAGGGGGAAGGGAGAGAGACAGATAGGGAGAGAGACATCAATGTATGGTTGCCTTTCACCTGCCTCCAGTTACAGACCTGGCTGGAGACCTGGCTTGCAACCTGGTTATGTTGCCCTGGCTGGGAATCGAACCAGCGACCTTTGGGTTCGCAAGCCGGCACCTTATGCTTTCTTCATTTAAAAATATATATATTTATTTATTTTTAGAGAGAGGGGAAGGGAGGGAGAAAGAGAGAGAGAAACATCAGTGTGTGGTTGCCTCTCTCACAACCCCAACTGGAGACATGGCTCGCAACCTAGGCATGTGCCCTGACTGGGGATCAAACCCATGACCCTTTAGTTTACAGGCTGGTGCTCAATCCACTGAGCTATTAATAAGGCCAGGGCTATCCCTTATTTTTTTAATAAAAACACATTGATGACCTTTAATTAATATGATATATCCCACATTTCAAAAGGAGATCCTTTCTAAATTTGGCATGATGATTTAATTATTGCAATAAACAGGAAATGATAAACTGATGGTTCTAAGAAAATCACTACCAGAAGTATAAAAATGAGTTTTAAACAGCATGTAAATCCTTTAGAAATGTTTTGGAATAGTATATTTATTTGGAACTGTATTTGAACAAATAATCAATAATCCTATCAAAGGGCATTATTCTTTGCTTTCATTATTTAATTTTTTATTGTCCAGTTTATCTTAGCTTGTGTTATTTTCTTCACCTCATTTTACTTTTTGTGCAGGGTCAGAGTATTATTCCAATGCTTACTGGAGAAGTAATCCCTGTAATGCAACTGCTTTCATCTATGAAATCACATAGTGTTCCAGAAGAAATAGATGTAAGTTCTTATTTGATTAAATAGGAGTAATTGATAGGTATCTTTTATCAATTGTTTTGAGTTAAATTACTGGTTTGTGTATTAGTAGAATTCTCATTTTAGTAGTATGCATTTTTTGTCACACATACTGTTCATATGAAGTATTAGCCACTAACAAAAACACTTGAAATTATTGAGGCTTTTTGGCCAATGTTAATTATGATAATATTAAAATTTTTGTACTTTGTCTCTTTTGTATTTCCTAAAATTGGGAGAATTATAGACCTTATAGAAGCAATCCATATTTTAATTCTATACTTTTAGTGACAAAAACAATATACAAGTGAAATTTTACTCACATTCACTAATCCAGTTTTCTTAATTGTTTATTGAGTCATGCGCTATGCATATATGAAGAAGTCTTTAGGAAACTGTTCATGTTGTGTTCTGACATTTTTGTGATTTAGATTTGCCTCCTGATTGAGACAGCTCATAAGAGGAAGTTGTTCTTATAAAAATTGTTGCTTAGCCTGACTGACCTGACCAGCTTTTGTGTTTGTTCTTCTGAAAGTTTATGGTAGTGCACAGAGATCATTTTATGGGGATTATTCATGCTTAGAAATGAAGACAGTGTGTTATATTGAACCAAGACTTCAGAAAACTTGTGTGTTAAAAATGTTTGTTCAGTATTATGTTGTGCCAGAATAATTTTTTGGTTTTGGTGCATTTTAGATTGCTGATACAGTTCTCAATGATGATGACATTGGTGATAGTTGTCATGAAGGCTTTCTCCTCAAGTAAGAATTTTGTTTCTTTTCATAAAATCTGAAAGAAGCAGATACAAATCTATGCTCATCCATGACAGGATATGAAAGTAAACAATAGAATGGCTACTTCATATTATTCAAGGGACAACAATGTGTATTTGAACTATTACTTAGCTTTGTGTTATTTTTTCATTTATTACATATCTGTGATATATTTCAGAGGTCACTTTTTCTTTTTTTAATATTTAAAGAAACTAAGTTTCCATAGCACTCAAGCAAGAGATCTTAGTCTTTTGTTTGGTTCTGGTTTCTTGTTTTACATCTCATTAAAGCTAAAACTAAGAACCCTTTCAAAGTAAGTTGCATTGTGGATATACTTGAGTTACTTGGACCTAGAAATGAAAATTATTTGTATTTGTACTCATCCTTTTCATCATACAGTAGATTTTAATACTTAAAAGTTGGTCTCTAAAATCAGATTTGCTGAGTTACTGCTTTGTAACCCTGGATAAGCTGCCTGAACTCTGTGTGCCTCCATTACCTCATCTGTAAAATGGGAATGATAATAGTACCTACTTTATGGGATTGTTCTAAATGTTGAGTGAGATAAATCAGATTAAGCATTTAAAACAGCACCTGGCACATATAAGCACATAATAATAGCTAATAGCTAACATTTGCTATTTGCATTTCCTCTTAGGAAAATGATAATTATAATAGCCAATATTTATTGGGTGCCTACATGTTAGTCCCCTATCTGAGTGCTATCTTTACATGTATAATCCCATATTCTGCTTTAGTGTTTCTTTACAATTGCAGATTATCATGAAATTTTATTTTTAAAAATGAAGAAAGAATAAAGCCTGTGCTATTTATGCCATAGTCTTTTTCCTTTTGGTTTCTGGTGGAATGAGAGAGGCAGGGGTGTGTCGTACCTAGAAACCGTAAATGGTGTGAATCAGAAGTGCATTTGTCCTGATTCTGTTCAGTGTCAGCCATTTATAGTATTATTTATAATCCCCTTTGACTTTAAGTAAATTACTCGATCTCTCTTAACGCCTCAGTTTCTTCCTGTATGAAATGGTGATATTTTACTAAATCAGTTGTTTTAAAATTCAAATGAGAAAATCTCTGTGAAAGGCATGTAGAAATAAAGATGGCATTATACTTGTAGCTTTGATGTTCCTTATGTAAAACTATTCAAATTATTTGAAACTCACTTGCCTTCCATTTTTTATTTAAGTTTTAATTTTTTTTTTCTTCAACTTACAGTGCCATTAGCTCACACTTGCAAACCTGTGGCTGTTCTGTTGTAGTAGGTAGCAGTGCAGAGAAAGTAAATAAGGTAATTTATTTTATAATACAGCCAATAATCTGAATTTTAATACTGCCCACATATCATGAGTTATTTTTTAAAAATTGTCTTTTCTTTCCGATGTTATCTTTAATAAATATGATGATGTCTGTGTGCTTTTGGTACAAATTCTAATGAAATGTTATCTCATCACCTTGATTTCATTTTCTTGCTTTTCCCTCTAAATCTGTTCCTTTGGGGGACTTATTTCCAATAAATGATTGATGGAGGTTATACTTTATTCAGTGATGTTTGTGACCACTTCCTTTATTGCTACGTGAGTTAATAAAGAATTAATGAGCAGTTAACCTTTTTAAGCAGTAGGCATCAAACTAAGGGATTTTGCACTTATCCTTACCAGCCATTAATTAGATAAGTATATTTTCCTAGAAATACAAGCAAATCCTCTTTTTTTAAAGTTTTACATATGTTAGGAATGATTATTTATTTGACATTTTTCTAACTTTCTGTAATAAGCTACCCTGTATATTTACATTAGCCTTAATTTACAAAAATTATATTTCTAATATAATCATTTATGTGAGATAAGTGTACCTCTGTTATTCTGCATCTAGTGATTAGGGATAATTATATTATTTCTGTTACTCCAAGAAAGCAGCTTTCTACCTGTGTCCCCCAGAATCTTCCAGTTTCACATAGAGACTCTCCAGGCACCTCTTGGAGGGAGAAAGGCTCTAATGGTAGGGACTGTGTGGTTTTAAAACATTATTGTCATTCTGCATTGTCTTCTGGCCTAATAGCTTCCCTTTTATTTATTTTTTTTAATTTGAGAAGGTTGCCATTGTTCTAGATTGTAAACCACTGCTTTAATGTAAAAATTCTAAATATAGTGTGAGTTCCAAAGTAGTTACATGGTGTAGGGGAGGAAAAATAATGTTCGGTTTCCTAGGTTTTTAGCTGAGACCCCTTATAATGAGACAGGTTTATTGACAGGAGAAAAACAAACAAGTTTAATAACATGGATGTCTCTTGTATACATGGGAGATTTGTAGGAAAATTGAGTACTTCCCAAAATGGCCCAAGATTTTACCTAAAATACCATCTTTAGCTAATGACCAAAGATGTTTATAGGAAATGGCCAGGATTAGGGTATGATTATGCAGCTCTGAGTCCTTGTCCCTCCATTGATAAGCTTTCTAGAGAGTATATGACCCTTCTCTTGATGGAGGTGTTTCTTATACATTTAAATGTCTCTTTCAAAAGGGTGCCTTTCAGTGTCTCTCTCTTACATCTGTTGTTTCTTAAAAATAATCAGCCTAAAATAATCCTATGCCAAAAAAGGCATATTTGGAGTGGCAAATTCTCCTCTTCAATGGGATTTTTCTTTCCTCATTAGATCTATAGATCAAATTCTGTTAGAATCATAGGTTTGTAAACCCCAAACAATGGCTCACTTATTTTAAATAAAATATGATAGTATTAATTCATGTTCTCTTGAAGGATTTTGACAAATCTGATATTTATTATAATGGGATTTCTTTCACATGTTGAACTCGTAAACAAAAGCCATAATTCTGCCTAATTTTAACTGCATTTAGTTTTCTTGTTCAGAATTGTTTGTTTGTTTGAGAAGCACTTGCTGCTGGGGGAAGATACAAATCAGTAACTCTGCTAGGTTATTAATTTCATCCGAAATAAGAATCCTTGGTCAGGTAGCTTTATGTCAGTTACCTGGAGAGTCACAATGTGCATTTAAATATTAAAGGTTTTGAGATATCATACTATAAACTTGCCTGAATTTCCCAAACTTACTTGACCACAGATTTCCTATCTTAGCAGCAGCTGTTACAGCCCATAGACTATTCTAGGTGACTAAGGACTACTTATTTCTCAGAATGTATTTTATTGACAAAAGCAACTGAAATTTCTATTCTAGCTTCTTTCAAAAGCAAACCAGTGATTTTTTTTACATATTTTAATGTTAAAATCTTTTCTTTTACAGATAGTAAAAACATTATGCCTTTTTCTGACTCCAGCAGAGAGAAAATGCTCCAGATTATGTGAAGCAGAGTCATCATTTAAATATGAGTCAGGGCTCTTTGTTCAAGGTTTGCTAAAGGTATAGTGTGCATGATTGTCACAAGTGAAACCGATTTTATAGGCTCATTGTAATTGTATTTTGAACATTAGTATTTAATTTATATAGTGTTCTGTGGCAACCCAACTGACTACATAGAAAGAAGTGCATTTTTACTCATTAAAAAAATATATTATTGAAATTTAAAAGAGTATGTGAATAGTCAAGAGGAAGAAAAAGTTAATGGTAATTTCACAATCCAATGAATAACCACTGTTAATATTTGGCATGTATCTTTCTGGTCTTTTTTTCTTCTGTATGTAGTTTTTGGGGTTTTTTTCACATCTCTCCCCACCAAAAAAACCAAAATTGATTATATTCTGCACGTTCTAACCTGCTCTGTTTACAATATATTATGACTATCTCTCAAAATTGGCACATAAACTTAAACAGCTTAATTTTAATCACTTCATTCTTTGGATGCTTAGGTTGTTTCTATTAACTAAAATTTTGCACACAATCATGATTAATATCCAAGAATAACTTTCTAGAGATAGATTTGCTAAATTAAAACCAGTTTCTTTTTTTTAATTAAAAAAATAATTCTCACCTTGGCCAGTATGGCTCTGTTGGTTTGTGCATCATCCTGTAACTGAAAGGTTGTGGGTTGCAAACCTAATCAGGGCACATACCAAGGTATGTGTTTGATGCCTGGTTTGGGTGTGTGTGGAAGGCAACCAGTTGATGTTTCTCTACCTTCCTCTCTCCCTAAAAGCAATGAGAAAATGTCCTCAGATGATGATTTAAAAAGTTCTTTTATATCTTTTGGCATGTAAGATAGTTTTCCTTTCATTATGACAGGATTCAACTGGAAGCTTTGTGCTACCTTTCCGGCAAGTTATGTATGCTCCCTATCCCACCACACACATAGATGTGGATGTGAACACCGTAAAGCAGATGCCACCTTGTCATGAACATATTTATAATCAGCGTAGATACATGAGGTCAGAGCTGACAGCCTTCTGGAGAGCCACTTCAGAGGAAGACATGGCTCAGGATTCTATCATCTACACAGATGAGAGCTTCACTCCTGATTTGTGAGTAAATGCCCTGCCCTTTGATATTGTTGTTAAGCAATATTATGAAATTGTTTCTTTATGAGTAAGAACAAGAACAACGGGTCTGTGTTTAAAAAACAACAACACCAAAAAAAAAAAAAAAATTACTAGGAGAATTATACTTGAAATATTTGGTTAACCAAGTGTTTTCCTTTTTTTTTTTTTTTATCCATTATTATTTATTCTCTACAATACTTCATTAAAGATTAGATGATTTGCACTCAAAAATTATATATTCAAGAGGCAACCAAGTATAATATGAAGAATTGGTCTGAAGTTCTTGCACTTGAAGGCCTTACAGAGTCTCTTGCTTTAGGGAAATAAGGATGAACATTAACAAAAACAAACAAACAAAACACCCACAAGCTCCCTAAGCTCCAGAATCTCAACAAAAAATAACATCAACAGTTACTGAAATTGTAGGTGTTAATATGGAAAAGATTTTGTGCAAATATCAAAATTATCATCTAGGACCTATTGATAGATTATTTTTATTATAAATAATAAAATGTCTCAATTATAAACCTTTCATGTTGAAAGGGAACTGCTTTAATATTAATTATGATGTGAAAAAGTTTAAGAACTTCACAGTGGAAATAATCCAACACTGACAAACTCAAGTGATCAGATATTCTCTCTTAATGTAAAACAAATAATTCATAATTATAAAGAGGATGTCCTAGCTGTGGGTATTATGAAATAAGCTAACTTTCCAGACCAAAAGGGACTCACAGCTAGGAATGAAACAAACTCTGAACCAAATCAGCCAACTTGGTCTGGTTCCTTGAAAACAGCGGTCACCTACTGTTCAGCTTGAGCAGCCCAGACTGATGAAACACCAAGCAAAAAACACCCCCTTCTCTTTAAACCTACCACACACACGTGGTGGCCATCCTCATCACTGCATTGGCTAAGTGTGTGGAAGGCAGTTCAGTTTCAGGTCGGAGCCATCATCCCCCTATGCAAAGTTGCCACAGGGTAGTCCAAACTTGGTATCTTTCCTGAGAGCCACCTGACACCCATCTTTACAAGGTGACCATGACCATATACTTCCAGACTGCTTCCTGATTGGGTCCCATTTAGCATGGACATTGAATAGTGCCATGGTTTACAGGGCCAAGCAGTTTTCCTTGGTCAACTCCCGAGTCCTTGGACAAGCAAGAGGGCCTTGAGCACTTCCACTGCTGAACTTGTATCAAGCTTGGAAGAACATGTAGGAAGTAAGGATTCTCCAAAGCTACCGAGCCCGCTGCAGTGTGGTGCTGGGCTTAACCAGCCCCATTCTTGTGTACTGATTCTACGCCCCTTCCCCCACATTCTGCAAGTTAAAGATTTTCTGGTCATTTTCTTACATGGCAGGCACCCTACCCCACCCTCAATAAAATAAAATTAAACAAATAGGGCAACATTTCTACAAGTGAAAATGGGCTTAAAGACCATGGCATTATAAATGCTTGCATGACCAGTTTTACTGAGTGTGCTCAGGGGTAAAATTTGAGCACCTTTTTTTTTTTTTTTTTTTTTTTTTTGCTTATTTTAATATTTTAACATAAAACACGTGAACAGTAATGAGTGTAGCCCTATGTATCAATACTCTTGTAAAATTTGAAATCGAAGGCAGGTGGTTTAGTCCCAAATAGACCACCCTAAACATCAATCTATGGCACCGAAAATAACTGTTGTCACATGTATAACAGGACATTTATTATTTTCAGCGGCAGGAAATTATTAAATAATCCATCTTCAATAGCTTTTCATTAACTCTACAGGAAGAGTGGCAGGATGCAGGGATGCAGCCTGGCATCCCAATACCAGCCCATTCCCTCTGCACAGTCCACGTCCTCATGAACAGAGGAAGATGCCAAGCAAATCCGCACACCTGTGTTCATCTCTTCCAGGAAATGAGACAGCAATGCCTATAATAGCACATGTCATTTCTTAGACTATGTCCCTGCCCTCTCTGCCCCATTTCTGTCAGACTTTACAGTTTGCCCATTCTGGAAAGGTACACCATCACCACATAAACTTTTAAAAATAAATTAAATCAAAACATTGTACCCACCAGGTTGATACTAAGTCTACTTAAAGAGTCCTCGAAGCATGTTGTTGTATTACCCTTATAGTCTTTCTTCCAAGTGGCCACCTCCTTCCTATGAATACTTTCAGCAGTGCTTCTGTGATAATGTTTCCAAAGCACCTTCCAAGTCCTCAACTTCTATAAACTTTGCCACCAAATGAGAGAAGAGGCAAAAAGAAAGAGAAACCTTGTTGACAGAGTTAGCAACAATGAGAAAGGGAAATACACCACATGAAAATCTAAATGACCTAGAAAAAAATTAGCTATTTGGTGGGGTGAAGATTCCCAGCATATTAGGCAAGATAATAATTCACTTTGTTTAATCACACAGCTTTGTTGTAAAGTCCTGTAAAGGACTAAATTATCCACTGTCTTCCACTTCTACAGGGAAACTAGAAAAGGGAACTCTTATTTTCAAGCCCCTTAAAGATGGTTGCCTGAAAAGAAAGAAATTGCTTGGAGACCCTAAATTCTCGTCTGCGACAGTGTGTCTAAAAACCCAACCCAGTTGCTTGTTTGAACATCCATGTCTTCTGTGAACCTAGATCCAGTGATAAGCACTCCTCTGCTATCAGTAGAGGAGTGAGGTAGCTAGGTAGTGAGGAAGTAGTCTCACCTTTCACATTACATGCTGCAATGTTGTCAGGACCTCCTGCAGGCATCCCAGTCCATTCCTTAGCAAGTTACACCACAGAATTCAATACCAGGAGACTCAATGCAAGAAGAGTGCCAGGACATCCAACTGATAGTAGGGTGAGAATTAAAACCCTTAAGGCTGATTGAGCAATGAGATCTACCATGCCATACAATAATCATGTGGGTCTGTGTCCAGGAGCCTCAAAGGACTCACGGTACTCAAGTTCAACCCAAACATGGCATCCATTTATGAAACATGGAGGTTGTAATCAACCGTTGGTATGCAACAAACTGGAAGTGTAAAGGAAGAATTTAAAGCAACCTAAAAATGTTTCTTACTGGTTTCTGTTGCCCAGATTGCCAGGGGAATACACTTCCTTAATCTAGGGAGGCTATAAGGGTACCTGTGGGTTTAGCCTTCAAGAATCATCAATTGCAGCTTCTACTGTGTGGTCAACAAATAGGTGGCTACTTGCATGCCAAGGGTCTTCTGAACCCACACAGCAATTCTCACTAGTCACAGAGGAGCCCCAATCCAATGGAACCCCATAAAGAGGAAAGGAGAGGTAGGGCTTGGGCCTCTCAAGTTCTTTTCATTCGATATAACCCCACCTCTCCACCCCCTGCCCCAAGTCAACTGGAGGCAGACTTGACAACATAAGCTAGCACCATAAAATGGTGCAGTAATAGAAGTAACTGAACCAGGAAGAGGGGGCATCTCCTCCAATGATGCCATAGCCATTGGCTGCAGAGGGGTGGGACTGGTCCTGCAGCCCTGTGTCAGGGGTAATGGTTGTAGAGGGCAGGGTATGAAGAGTGTCATTCTGGAAATAATACTGTGGAGAAGCAATATATTATACATAACTGATTGTCACCTTCTCACTTCAGTACCTATTAAGCTTGATAGTTTTTCTAAATTCACTAATAATTGGAGCCTTAAACCCACCTTTCCTGAGGAAGGAGTCTATTGTCTGGATCTGATCCCAGTCTTGTTCCTTAGCATCCTAATATGTGGCTGTACGTTTGATGCCTTTTTCATTGACAAATTCAATTTGAATCCCATGGACCTCTGCTTCCCAGTCCAGGTAATCAATGGCATCCTCAAAGTTAATAAAGAGAGGACAGAGCAGGAAAGTTCAGGCAGCTCCTCTCGGGTCAGGGGTGGGAATCAGCAGCCCTTAAATGCACATGTATTCCCTGAGTCCTGAATGAAGATTGATGGCTGAGAAGGTCCCAATGCAGCACAAAGATGCTTGTCCCCCCCTGTCTTCCATGTCACAAAGAGCAGATAGGGATCATTGGTGAATGTAGGAACTGTGGCTGTGGGAAGCCATAGAGGTGACAGTAGGGTACGTCAAAGCAGCAGCACATCTCTGCATTCACCAACATATTCTTGGTGTTGGCAATTTTATTGGGTTTGGGAAGAGGGCTCAGTGCTCCTGATGTGGTATTCATTCATGTAAATCTGACACATTTTCCTAATCACTGCTGCCATCTACATGCTCCTGGTTTTAAAGAGGCCCTGAACTAGAGAGCCAGGGACAGTTGTGGACTGGTTCCCATGAGTGTATGTTCCACTTCCAGATAACTTGGACTTCTTGACCCCACAACAGCCTGCTCCCAAGTTGGGCTCAAGTGGAGGAATACAACATCTTTTTCCCATCCTGATTCAGTGCTCAAGGTTTGGAATGCTAGAGAACCTGAAAGTAGAAAGTTTGTGTTGCCAGGGGGACAACTATAGGGTACATACAATTAATTGTCAATAACTTTGCATCTCTTTACTTCACCAGCTGCTTACTAATTTTGGAAAACTATGTTTCTAAGGTTATGATTTAACATCATTATTTCAGATATAAAGTATTAAATTCTGAGAGCAACCATCATGTTGTAGGAATGCAATGTTAGAGGAACCATAATTTCTGGACTGCATGCAGGGCAAACTGCTAAGGAAATTACAGATTTCAGTAACAGTAGACAACATGAAGAAGGTGTATGATGCTGATCTTGATGTTGCCGCACCAACAAGGAAAACACATAAGGTATGCAAGGATTGCACAGGTCCAGATATTGTGCGCAGAATCCAGGAGATCATCAATGAAGATCCAGGAAAGTCAAGGCACTCCATAGCCAGAGAACTGCAGATATTGGATGCAATGGTTCACAAAATAATTGCTGAAGATATCAGATACAGATTGTATGTTCTTAGAAGAGGCCAGTTGATGACACAGCAGACAAAGGAAAGGTACTTAGAAAAAGCAAGGAAACTGCTAACAACATTGAAACATGCCCCCCCACAAAAAAAAAAAAAACAAACCCTGGTTTTCTTCTTCAATGAAAAGAATTTTCAGCAGGACCAACTAGTCAACAGAAGAAATAACAGGTGGCTCTGTGAGAATCTTAATGAAGTCTCAGTTGTCATGGAAACAAAATTTTCTGCTATAATGGTGTTAGGTGTTGTCAGCAGTGAAGGAGATATCATGACTCTGCATTTGTTTCCACAAGGCTTGAAGGTGACTGCTGATGTTGACCTTGCTGTTTTGAGAGAAGTAGTTGTACCATGGATGAAGCAAGTGGCAAATGGATGTCATTTTATCTTCCAACAAGATGGTGCACCAGCACATAACATCAAAAAGGTGCAAGAATGTCAGTGTCAATATTCCTGAATTCTGGTCAAAGGAAATCTGGCTGCCTGGTTCACCAGATGCAAATCCTTTAGACTATTATGTATGCAACATGTGCGAGAGAGAGAAGTGAATAAACAACCTCATTCCAATGAAGAGGCTGTTAAAGCTAAGATTGAAAACATGCTGATGTCCATGGATAAAGAAAAATAAAGTGTGCTCAAGATTCTGAAGTCGAATCAAGTCTATTATTGCAGCAAATAGACACTTTTTTAACAATTAAAAAAATAATGACTATGTTTATGTATTTACATATAAGAATGAGTTTATTTTAAAATAGAACACTTTTGTGTTATGTTGTTTATTTTACTAAAATTTTGCCACTTAATCATGCACACCCTGTATAACAGAGTAGGGGAGCTGCTTTGTCTCTGAATTTTCTTTCTTCAATTCCATTCCTTCTTCCTGTACCTTCTCTCCTGGTCCAGGCACTGCTGGGGCAAATGGCACCTCTTGCGCTGTCTTTTCCTGCTTTCTTGGAGCTATGCACCTGGGTGGGGGCTCCTGAGAGAGAAGTGAGCAGTGCTGTTTTTGTTCTTGAATGTCTTATTTTCTAATTATAATTGTTTTTTTCATAAGATTATTTCTTAAAAATAAATATTTAAATATTTCTTTACCAAATATATAGTATATTGAGCTCCTAGGCACAGTATAAGTACTAAGGGTGATAGTGGCCAGATAGCCCAGCTATGTATGACATTGCTTATAGCCTAACATATGTTATATGAGTCACTAAACCAATGAAGTCATTCTCAGTCTTTTCTTTCTTGATATACAACTATACAGTACAACAAAACTCAAAAATAGAACAGTCTTTTACTTTGCATTTTATACTGTGGTATTTATTCCTTACCATAAAGTCTGATTAGTAATTTAAAAAATGAAAAGTGATGGTAAAATATTTAATGAGGACCCAATTAGAAAATAATGGTGATGATAAACCTGAACTACAAGACCCTTAGGAAACACTTACATGATGTCCTGAAATCAGGAAAAATTTGTAGTATACTATTACGATTTTCTTTAATTAAAGTGCCTGGCACATAGAATGTATGCAATAAATGTTAGCTATAATAATACAGGTTTAAGAATATAAGGGGACTGTAAAATTGGAACAGGCAGCCCTGTCCTGTGTTTCTAAGGAAAATTGTGAGCCAAGGTAACGTAGCAAAGGAACACCCAGGGAACCCCTAGCCTCAAGCACTAGGTACAGGAAGATGACTTCATTAGGACCCTTTTCCCCGACCTCTCCAGTATTCTTACTGACTCTTTGGAAAGCTTTAGGCAAATTAGTTTAGAAAATGAATTGGTCAAAATTGGAATTTCAGTTAATTAAGGTTTCAGACACAGTATTGGTAATTTGGGGATACACATAGAGGTTTGCAGAATTAATCTGTTCCTTCAAGCATTTACTTCTTTCCTGAAGTATTTAACATTTCTTTGTTTCTTTTTTCTTTTTTTTTTTTTTTTACGATCGGTTGCTTCGGAGCTCTTTTTGGGGAGTTTGATGAACTTTAGAATGTGTTTATAATCATCTAGTGTTTTTTTTAGAAAAGATGTGTGTGTACTTGAATATTTCTTACTCTTTTAGCAAATTATATTTGCTTCATTGATTTGACAGACTATGATCAATCAGCTGTTCGTGTTTTCTGATCATAACAAAATAATGTTATGATAAAATTTTTCCCAGCTCTAAGTAATTTTTTAATATAAAACTGTCTAAATATGTTTTTAGGCACTAGATTGTATATTGTTAAGTTTTACATATTTTAGATGTATTTTACTTTTTAGTTTATTTAAACAATATTACTTATTTCAAAAATATTTTTAATTAAAAAAATTTTAGTCACTGCCAATAAAAAATGAAAAATATTTCACTGGAAATATTTTTAATACTTGGCTTCATCTAATTTATTATGCCTAAGACATTCATTCAGTGAAACAGACATATTCAGAACAGTGGACTTAAATAGTCTCATTCTCTCTCCAAAGCCAGAGAAGGGATGCTCTCAGTGTCTACATTAATTGAACCAATAGTTATCATGAAATGCTGACTTCCATGCTCCCTCCCTCCCCCTCATCCTGCCCTGTTTTGGGTTTCCTCCTGTTGTTTGATACACCATCTCCTAAACTAGAAATTTTAGGTGCTTTCCTATTTACCTCTGCACACACCTCTTTCCAGCCACTCCTCTCAGTTACTGTTTTCAGTTAAAAATTGCTTACTTTATTAAAGGTTACATTACCCCTTTGACTTGAACATAACCTAACATCTCGGGAAGTTCTTTAGGGAAGTAGAAGGCAAGGAGAGGGAAGGAAGGCTCAAAGGGAGTCCGGATCTGGGAAGAGAGCAATCATTTTTTTAAGCGTCTACTATATCCTAGGTGGTATGTTAGATACACATTCTCTGAAGGTATGCATTACATCTTAACTTCTTACTCTATCTTTGTCAAGGTAGGTAATACTTGCCTAGATCACTAGCCAGTTCATGTTACTTACCAGATGATGGGCTTATTGATGTAAAACCCCCTAGTTGTGATGTTGCAGATAGTCACCTAACTGTGTTCCATAATCCTACTCAAATGATTCTTAGCATTTGTCCTTTTATCTTTTTTCATCCTAAAATGTTCGCTTGAAGTTACTGTACATAAGTGTATCCTTTTGGTTTAGTTTGGCTTTTGGTGGTAGTGGTGTATATATTTTTATTGTTGTTATATTTTTGAAATGGTAGGAATCAGATCTGAACATTTTTTAATAAGATGAGAGTACTAAAATAGGTTGATAAATATTATACGTCAATCTTAGGAATGCTTATATCTTTGAAAAAATAATTACGTAGTGTCCTGATAAACTGCAGTAATGTATAAATGTCTCCTTGAATTAAAATGAATACATATTTTATATCTTCAAATATATACATCTGATTATGTGTAATAGGCTGTTTCTAAAATTTTAATTTATTGACTGGAGTGTAGGATTACAGAAAGCAGCATTGTGCAACCATTTCAACATTTGGACTATTTTCTTTATAGGAATATTTTTCAAGACGTCTTACACAGAGACACGCTAGTGAAAGCCTTCCTAGATCAGGTAAATCTTAAACCTAAGGTTGTTGATGTGAATGATATGACATGGTTTTTTTTTTGTTCGTTTGTTTTGTTTTTTAATATAGCCTACAATGGCTGTACTCTGTGGATATAACATCATAGAATTGAGTCATTATCTTTTTTGTAGTGTCTCTGGTCTTTCTTAGTGTCTGACTAATTTTTCTTTTGCACTATTAATGGGTAGTCATCTAAATATTAACAATTAACCCCTGGCTGGTGTCACTCAGTGGATTGGTGCTGGCCTGTGAACCCAAAGGTCGCTGGTTTGATTCCCCAGTCAGGGCACATAACCAGCTTGCAAGCCAGTCTCCAGCCAGGTCCGTAGCTAGAGGAAGGTGAAAGGCAACCATACGTTGATGTCTCTCTCTCTCTCTCTCTGCCTCTGTCTCTAAAAATAATAAATAAAATCTTTTAAAAAAATAAATGTTTTAATTCTGAGCACTAACCTATAACTCAGTGTTTTCTTTTTGGGGGGTGACGGGCAAGGGTACAAAAATGAGTCAAAAGTATCTTTAAACCTTTTACCTCTGTTTCAATGACAGCATCCTTATTGCTTTTTGGGAAAAAAATTGCTTAGTTATACATTGGAAGAAAAGTACAGATTATGTGGGACTTATTTCTTAATATAACAGAGCTTTGTCATAGTATCATTCTGGGGATCATGTCAGGAAACATTGTCATAGATATAGCTTTGAATAATGAGATCCTGAAGTTAACTAGAATTTTTGGGGGGATGTATTTCTCAATAATATTTATTAGTGAGTAAGGGCATTAAAATATGTGAACACAGCCTGTGATATGTGTTTTGGTAGACAAGAGACTCTAACCCTAGTTTTTGGCTACATACTGTTTAGCAACTTTCAGATGTGCAGTTTTTCACAAACAGTAATTTGTTTCTTTCAAAGTTCTTGTATGTACAATATGATAAGTGGATAAAGTATTGATAGAGTGGTTGGCACATGGCAAACATCCGGCACCATGTGGACTGTGACATCTCAAAGTTCAAGGATAATATACTGTCATGTAACTCCATGCTTCTCAAGCGGAAATATAACCCTTCTACTGCTAAACTGCACCCTCCCCCATGCTACCTCTCCCAGTCCTTCCAGAGCCAGAGTACCAGAGGAATAGGAATATCTCAAAGTCATAATTTATGCACGGCTCTGCTTCTAGGAGCTTCAACTGTATTTGAATACGTGAGAAAAAAAGTTAAGTAAGCCAACTGAAAGTAACTTTGAATTATGAGTTTTGATTAAATAAATATGCACATATCCTTAGGTAGAATGCAAAATACTAACTTTTGAATATAAAGTAGATCTGTCAGGCTGCTCCCAGACTTAGTATTTCTATTATATTCCTGCCTGTTCAGGGGCACAGTGGCAGTGGTTGAGGAGAGCTGCTGTAGTGTGTGTCATCTGCCAGATGCTGTTAACGCAGGGATGGAGACTTGTGTACTAAATATCTCATTTTCCTGTAGGTCTTCCATTTGAAACCTGGTTTATCTCTCAGGAGCACTTTCCTTGCACAGTTTCTACTTGTCCTTCACAGAAAAGCCTTGACGCTAGTGAAATATATAGAAGATGATACGTAAGTAAAAGACTATATGGAAGAGAAATCTTTGTATGTTGTTTTGTTTTCCTCCCTTTGGATATTTTCCATATTTAAATATATTTTTTCTTTTTGTAGGCAGAAGGGGAAAAAGCCCTTTAAATCTCTTCGGAACCTGAAAATAGACCTTGACTTAACAGCAGAGGGCGATCTTAACATAATAATGGCTCTAGCTGAGAAAATTAAACCAGGCCTACACTCATTTATTTTTGGAAGACCTTTCTATACTAGTGTACAAGAACGAGATGTTCTAATGACTTTTTAAATGTGTAACTTACTAAATATATTGCATCACAATCATGATTGCTGCTAAAAGAGCTAAATGGTATGGCACACATCAACTCCTAGGATCATACCCCAGAGCCCTACTCAGCAATGGTATTAAGCTTAGCTACACTGTAGTTGTCACAAGAAATCTGCACCGGGATGGCAGGTGCGTTGATAACAATGAACAGATTTTTTCCTAGTTGTGCTCTCTTGGGATACTGACTTATGTTTACAATTATAATAAATATTTATATCTTTAAAAAGATACAATAATAGGGTAGAAACTTAACCACAACTACTATTTTTTTGAAACAGGATTCATGGTTTACAGCCTGTATTAAAGTGAAGTCTTTGTTAGTTTCCACAGATGTACACTAGTTGACTTTCCATTTTTGGTATTTCTTGGTGGATGGGATAAATAGAATATGGTTACAGTTAGCTGAAAACTGCAGCATCTAAATCATTTCAGTTCCAAATACAGGAAGTTAACTTGAACTTAGAGTAAGTTTTAGAAATAAAATACTGTTCGAGCAGATGTTTGATTAAAAGCAGTAATTAGATCCTACTTTGTACACTTAGTCATTCAGATTCAGTCTGTGTGGAAATGTCAAGCAGTGTATTTAGTTCCAATTGTGATGAACCACAGTCGGGATGCTTTTTTTGTTTATTGAACTCTGTCGAAGAAAATACAGGAAATTGGATTTTATGTTTTAGTAGTTGTTGCCATCTTTTTTAAATTAAATTTTTAAATAATTTTCATTATTTTTGAGCCAAGTGGAAATGTGTACTTCTTATGTCTTTTTTTCCCTTAGAAAAATGTAATTACTTGGAAGAAATTTAGATTTCACTAGTTGTTGTCATCTTGTTTTCTTCTGATATAGTTTTATCTTCATTTGGTAATCACTGTAACTCCAAGATTATTAAAAGCAATAGAGAATATACTGATGCCTTTTTTTAGGAGTAGAGAATAATACCTTGTCTTTTTATATTTCTGCACATAGTTTTGAAGTTGTTGCTGCATATCTTTGCCTGCAACATATGAGGAATAGCAGGAGAACTTGACTGACATGTCACTTTGGCAGAACTGAGTGATCTAAGTTTTCTTTTGTTTCCTAATGTGCTTGAACCACTTTTGCTAGTTATAAAAGAGCTGATTAACATAATTCTGTGCTAGAATAGTGTTGACATAATAGTACTATATGTGAGCATAATTGTTTTAATTTAAGACTGTGGAAGTAACACAAAAGGGAAAAATGTGTATAAGAAAGGGATAAAAATGATAGAGCCCCTATGCCCTTACCCAGATTTAACCAAGAATATGTTCTGTTCTGAGAAATCTGAAAAGCCTTTCACATCTTTAGTAAGAAAGATGTAGACATCTTGATTTTCACCCACACTGAACTAGATGACTGATGCTCTGTGGCTCAGGCATGAAAAGATGTACACATACCACCTTGTTGTACCCTGTACTCAGTGTTTTTTTTGTTTTGTTTTGTTTTGTTTTTAATGGTAGGTTATTTAAGTGCTGACTTTTTTTTTAGTTTTTTGGTTTTTGCTGGTTTATTGTATTGTTATATAGAATGCAAGTTGTACAGTAAATAAGTTATTAAAGCATGTGTAAACATTGCTATGTATATTTTCTTCTAGAAGGAGAATTTTGAATAAAATGTCTTTGAAATTCTCTTACAGTTACTTGTTTAGAAAAACTGCTATGATATTGAAAGACTGGTTTTGTGTTGATGGCAGTTATATTGAATCTGAACTTTTATAAAAAAATAAAATACATGTAAGGTGGAGAACAGAGTTTGCCACCCCAAAATAGGTCTTTTGGGAGATTGACTATTTGAAACAAATTATTTTTAAGAAACAAAAAACTCAGAAAGAACCTTTTACCTTCACCCTAACTGCAAAAATATATATATATATTTAAGTAGAGAACTTCCATCAATAAGGGAGATTTCATCATAATTGACTACAGTTTAATATGAACTTAAGTATGATAAGCCAGGAGGAACCTAGCAAGGCCATTTTGATGAAATCTGTATCCCATAGTGAAAGATGGCCCAGCAAACATTTAGTTACCAAACATTTGAGTTTCCATCTTCATGTGGATTGTTTTCCTGCCCTTTAAAGTACCAAGCCACAGCCCTTACCCCTTTCTCTTTAACTCCAGTTGGTATATAAGCCTTAACTGCCTGTGTCCTGGGATCTGGGATGGAACCCCCATGTATACATATATAATAAATTTGGTCATTTTCTCCTGTTAACATCTCATGTTAATTTGGTTGTTAGTCCAGACAGAACTTAGAAAGTAGAAGGAAAATTATTTTTCCCATTGCCACACTAGAATCTTTTGTTGGTTTTTGTTAGTTTTCTTTTTAGAAAAAGTCTGTCTGCTTAATTCCCAGGATTGTATTATTTTGATTTTTTAAATATAAATATTTGAAGTGTAAGACAATTGTTTGGTAAATACTTTTTATAATTACTATTATAATAATATTGATTAACCTAAGCTGAAGTTCCTTCTAGATAATCTGGAAAACAAATAAGCTTTGACATTTTTACACCAGGAAAATAATTCTTAAATCTAACAATTGAGTTGAAAGATTTCTATAAAAAAAGACTTACTGCCCTGGCTGGTGGCTCAGGGGATAGGCACTGGCCTGCGAACCCAAAGGTCGCTGGTTTGATTCCCAGCCAGAGCTCATAACCAGGTTGCAAGCCAGATCCGTGACTGGAGGCAGGTCAAAAGTAACCACACATTAATGTTTCTCTCCTTTTCTTCCCCCATCCCTTCCCCTCTCTCTAAAAATAATAAATAAAAAAGACTTACTGCATAGCTAAGATTCTCAAAGATAAAACCAAAATTTATGATTCCATTTTTTCTCTTGCTGGCTTATTAGCTGTAACTTTTTGTTTTGTTATTTTAGTGATTGCTTTAGGGTTATAGCAAATGATACTTGTCATATACTATAAATATACAGTGTAAGACCTTATAACATTATGTTTAACATTTCTTCCTTCTCTATGCTTTTATAACTTCACATTTTCCTTCTGTGTATATTAATAAGCTCCACACTTTAATTTTTACTTTTGCCTAAATAGTCAATTATCTTTTAAAGGGACTTTAAATATCCTAAACATTCCAATGAAAAGACAGAGTTTGTCAGATTGGATTAAAAAATAACTAGACAGGGTGCACTCTTTAAATTGGCAATAATTTTGCATCTCTTTATTTCACATGCTTCTTATTAATTTTGAAAAACTTTGTTTCTAAGGTTATGATTTAACATCATTGTTTCAGATATAAAGTATTAAATTCTAAGAGCAACCATATTTTTTGGACTGTATGCAGGGCAAACTGCTAAGGAAATTGCAGATTTCAATAACATCCCTTTACATACAGTTGATGAAGGGGTCTATGATGCTGATCCTGATGCTTATCCTGATCAGGATCCACACCAAGGAAAACGCATAAGGTATGCAAGGATTGCACAAGTCCAGATATTGCGCACAGAATCCAGGAGATCATCAATGAAGATCCAGGAAAGTCAATGAGCTCCATAGCCAGAGAACTACAGATGTTGGATGCAATGGTTCACAAAATGATTGCTGAAGATATCAGATACAGATTGTATGTTCTTAGAAGAGGCCAGTTGATGACACAGCAGACAAAGGAAGGGTACTTTGAAAAAGCAAGGAAACTGCTAACAACATCGAAACATCCTCCCCTACCCCCCAAAAAACCCCTAATTTTCTTCTCCAATGAAAAGAATTTTCAGCAGGACCAACTAGTCAACAGAAGAAACAACAGGTGGCTCTGTGAGAATCTTAATGAAGTCTTAGTTGTCATGGAAACAAAATTTTCTGCTCCAGGGTTGGTGTTAGATGTTATCAGCAATGAAGGAGATCTCATGACCCTGCATTTGTTTCCACAAGGCTTGAAGGTGA